>JBAMCJ010000048.1:0-21017 GCA_037075205.1 Drosophila prostipennis
CTGTTTTCGAATGAAGAGTGGAACCAGATTGACAACGCTCAAATGTCTGGCAACACTTGCGCAGAAATCCAACCGCACAAATTTGGCACGGTGGATGAAGCACCGAGACAAAATTTGTCGCTACCTGCGCTAACATAAGGACGAGTAAACCATTTTTTGTTTATCGCTCCGTTGTCCCGGCAGGCAAACTAAAGTACGGACGAGAAAACGGCCCTTAAAAATTTAAATATTTCGGAAATGTAGGAATGCAGTTTTGTTGTGTTTATCAATACCTATCGAAATGTAGAAGAAATGTTTTAAATCGGACCATTCGTTAAAATGTTATGGCTGATCAAAGTTTATATCTCCATCTCCCTCGCACTCCCTTTAGCTGAGTAACGGGTATCTGATAGTCGGGGCACCCAACTATAGCGTTCTCTCTTGTTTTGTTTTGTTATACCCTTGCAGAGGGTATTATGATTTCAGTCAGAAGTTTGCAACGCAGTGAAGGAGACGTTTCCGACCCCATAAAGTATATATATTCTTGATCAGCATAACTAGACGAGTCGATCTAGCCATGTCCGTCTGTCCGTCTGTCCGTCTGTCCTTCTGTCCGTCTGTCCGTCTGTCCGTCTGTCCGTCTGTCCGTCCGTCTGTCTGTTTCTACGCAAACTAGTCTCTCAGTTTTAAAGCTATCGGGCTAAAACTTTCCCAAAAGTCTTCTTTCTGTTGCAGGTAGTATATAAGTCGGAACGAGCTGGATCGGACAACTATATCATATAGCTTCCATAGGAATAATCGGAAAAAAAAATGAAAAAAAATTATATCTTGGGTGTTTTTGAACCTAAAACCTCCTACTTTTGGAAATGCCATTTTTTATGTAATCCTGAATTTCAAATAAATTTTTTTCAAAATCGGACGACTATATCATATAGCTGCCATAGGAACGATCGGAAAATTAATGGAAATATAATAGGAAATAAATTATTGCTTCGTTGAATTTTATTGTATTCTCTTCTACTCTGGGATATGAGTCTTTTTAAATGTTTTCGAATTTCGATTTTAATTTTATCAATATCGAACAACTATATCATATAGCTGCCATAGGAACGATCGGAAAATTAGTCATTAATAGGAATTATCTGCAAGGGTATATAAGCTTCGGCTGGCCGAAGCTAGCTTCCTTTCTTGTTTTAAAATGAGAACACTCGAACTTATTTTTGTATATTTATTTTTGTATATTAAGCAGGTATATGATAATTTTGACAACCCTTTCTTAAAAGCAAGAGAGTGTCTCTATTTCTCAAAGCGCAATATAAGCTTGGAGATTGTGTTGGGCACAAGGGATCACGAAACTGTTATGGTCACGCAAATGGTTTCCTATTTTGCCCGTGTGATTGCATCTTTTTTTGGCAGGTCTTATTAATGTCACGTTGGCCTGTTTTAAGCATACAAGCCTCCCTGATGTGCGACACGCAGGAAAATGTTTTCGCTTTTTGTGAGAAATAATCAGGAGTTCCGCCACTGACGACAATAGCGATTCCAACGACCTTTCCCTGAGTCCCGTCAATTATCTTACGCCCAAGTTAGCAGCGCCCCCACTGAGTATGAAAACAAAGTTTTCCTATGCAAAAAAACATCGAAACTTAACAGAAGGAAATTATGCACACGAATTACCCTGGACAATAAAAAAAAACGAGGGGAATGGCGAGTAAATTATGAACAAGCGGGTAGAACGACTTTTTGGTTGGTGCGGGGGTGGTTTAACATCTACTTGCGCGCCTAATTTGTTGGAAAATTAGTTTTGTGTTTTTTTTTTCATACAAGCCAAACTCAGCTCTAAAGGAGATCTGCACTTGAGTTTGATTGAAATACACAGAAAAAGGAGCAGCGAAAAAATACTTGATGACGAGTTACCGCTATTGGTTTCGGTTCCCACAGTGCAGAAAATACCAGAAGGTATGCTATAGTCGAGTTTGATACACGTTCAAAATAATTTCCGACAGCTGGCGCCATATAACGATTCAGGACCTAAAGAAAGCACAATAGCGCCTGCTCTTATTGGTCGTGTTCAGCAAAACAACATCCCAGTGGCGGAAATTTGCCTTCGAGAATTGATTCCAACCGCCATACTTCGAAGACGGAATGCATTCGGTTTCATACCACAACACTAGCGTTTTCCGCTAGTATACCTTCAAAATCGCATACTTCGAATCGAGAAAGTAGGCGCTAGCCGAGCACACTTCGTGCTGCATTACCGTCCTATATACTGTTGCATATAGGGTGGTAATCTATTTGCTTTACTGAGTGGCATACCAAGTATATGAGACTGTAATGCAAGTGCATTACTGAATAGGATACCTGGTTTATAGGTTTGTAGTGCATCCGTTTTACTGACTGGTTTACCCTGTATATAGGGTTGTAATGCAAATGCTTTAGTAACTGGTATACCACGAAATAGGGTTTATTCGAAGCCAAGAAAAGATTGTTTGTTTTCAACTAAAATTTATAATTTTATTATTTATTTTATTAAGACAACTCGCACCAATGTAATGTAGAATCGGCTACTTAGTCCATCTCCTTTAACAGCGTCTATATTTAAGAAAAAGAGGGAAATTAGTTGTCAGTTTATTAAGAATGATTTGTTTTACTTACCATATAATACTTGTATATCAAAATGTCCACTATATTTCTCCAAATAAAACGTCCGATTCTGCCAAGTTCCAAAACTAAACTGACGCGTGGCAAGAAAAAAACGCGTAAGAAAGAGTAGACGCTCGTATGTGTGCGTCAGTAAGGAATCATAGAATCATAGAAACGTGCAACAGAAAAAAATTATACGACCCGAACGATATCGAAGTCTCGATCGAAAAGGAGAGCGAGAAACGAAAACAATGCCCCATTACAATCCTACGTTCCAGAAGCTGGAGAAACGATCGATTACGAATATACCTTCTCGAATGCATTCTATCTCCATACACTCAGAAAAAAATCGCCATTGCATCAAGAAATTCGCCATTGATTCAAGAAAATCGCCTGTGATTTTCAGCCAACGGCGATTCGCCATAATATAGTAAATATTTTTCTTGAATTTACGGTTTCGCCTTTCTAAAAATCATTACCAATTTTTCTAAACTTAATAGCAAAAAACCCTAAAATTAAGAAAAATTTTCTTTAAAATAGAAAAATAAATGTATATTTGTTTATAAACAATTTTTTTTAATTTTGTCTGACTGTGTTTTTATACCCTTGCAGAGGGTATTATGATTTCAGTCAGAAGTTTGCAACGCAGTGAAGGAGACGTTTCCGACCCCATAAAGTATATATATTCTTGATCAGCATCACTAGACGAGTCGATCTAGCCATGTCCGTCTGTCCGTCTGTCCGTCTGTCCGTCGGTCCGTCTGTCCGTCTGTCCGTCCGTCTGTCTGTCCGTTTCTACGCAAACTAGTCTCTCAGTTTTAAAGCTATCGGGCTAAAACTTTCCCAAAAGTCTTCTATCTATTGCAGGTAGTATATAAGTCGGAACCAGCCGGATCGGCCAACTATATCCTATAGCTCTCATAGGAATAATCGGGGAAAAAAATGTAAAAAAATTATATCTTGGGTGTTTTTGAACCTAGAACCTCCTACTTTTGGAAAT
Source organism: Drosophila prostipennis (assembly GCA_037075205.1). Taxonomy (NCBI): domain Eukaryota; kingdom Metazoa; phylum Arthropoda; class Insecta; order Diptera; family Drosophilidae; genus Drosophila; species Drosophila prostipennis. The sequence continues at coordinate 3,623 of JBAMCJ010000048.1, forward strand.
GCCATTTTTTATCTAATTCTGAATTTCGAATAAAATTTTTTTAAAATCGGACGACTATATCATATAGCTGCCATAGGAACGATCGAAAAATTAATGGGAATATAATAGGAAATAAATTATTGCTTCGTTGACTTTTATTGTATTATCTTCTGCTCTGGGATATGAGTCTTTTTAAATGTTTTCGAATTTCGATTTTAATTTGATCAATATCGAACTACTATATCATATAGCTGCCATAGGAATGATCGGAAAATTAGTCATTAATAGGAATTATCTGCAAGGGTATATAAGCTTCGGCTGGCCGAAGCTAGCTTCCTTTCTTGTTTTTAATCTATTTTGCATTGACATTTGTTAACTAAGATGAACCCATTCTTGTTTTAATGACAATAATATTCTGAAAACAGGGTACATTTTTATTTATTAAATTTAAATTTATTATAAATGTTTATTAATTACAATGCATTTTAAGTACAGAAAAAACTTTTTGTAAACATATAAAAGACTTAAAGAAAAGTTCTTACCTCGACCTGAACTCGAACCCGCGACCGTTCACACCATAGAGAGACATCTTAACCACTCGGCCACGCGTGCTTCTTGCAATGCAATGGCTTAAGATTCTTGAAGTGTTAATGGTCGAATTATTGGTCTACCAATTACAATTACTTTAATTAATTTTGTTACCAACAGTTTTAACAACTCAGTGAGTAAAAAATCAAAACTGAAGCTATTTAAAAAAAAAAAGCAAAACCTATTAAAAAAAAATTTGACTCGTCCCTGCGTGAAGTCGAACCGCGGTTTCCGCGGCGACATTTGTATAAATGTTTACTGTCCGGACGCCTCTAACAGCTAAGCCACCATAATAGAATATCAAAAAATTACACAACTTTCCTGAAAAATAGGTATTTATTTTCTAGAACCAAAGGCGATTTCGCCATTACTTCAAGAAAAATGTTCGGAAAATATCGCCATTCATCCTAGAAAATATCGCCATTAATCCAAGAAAAAATACAACGACTCTTCTTCTTATTCATTTATAAAAAAAATTAATGGCGAATTTCCATAAACTTAAGAAAAATTTTTTGTTATCAAGAAAACTTTTCTTAATTTAATGGCGTTTTAAAATCACAGGCGATTTTCTAAAATTAAGGGCGATTTTTTTTCTGAGTGTACCCAATTTCGGCCGAATGCGGATTGCGCCACTGGGATAATACTTGATCTCTGATGGAGGCAGTGTCAAGCGGCAGTTTTCTCCAGATTTCCATATCTCGCTCGCTTGCACTGCCCTTCGCTCTCCCTCTCCAACTCTCCGTTCCGCTCTGGAGCCGCCAAGCTAAGCTTGGCTGAGATCTCCGAAACTATAAAAGCTAGAAGATTGGCATTTTGCATACAGATTCTAGGAGTTCCTACGCAGCGCAAATTTGTTTGGGCTTTGTGTGCATGTGTGCGAGAACGTGGCAACACATTTCGGACAAAATTTAATTTTTGTCATTTTGATAATCGAGGGCAACTTTTAAAAGTCGAACAGGGTTTTCTGCCCATTACGTTCAACTCGGTCTATGGTCGTGCTGGCTAAAGCGTTGATCAGGGATGTTGATGAGTGTTCGATACCCGCAAAGGGCAGACGTTTTCTAATATTGTTTTTGTCTTTTTTTTATGTCTCGAAATATATTTTTTTTATTTTATTGTTTTAGTTAATTAAGCTCTAAAGCTAAAAAATAATAAAATAAAAAAACATACGACGGAAATAATACATTTCAAAATAAAAATAACATTTACTCTCAAAAAAACAAAAACAAAATTAAAAATAGAACAAGAAAGGAAGCTAGCTTCGGCCAGCCGAAGCTTATATACCCTTGCAGATAATTCCTATTAATGACTAATTTTCCGATCATTCCTATGGCAGCTATATGATATAGTAGTTCGATATTGATCAAATTAAAATCGAAATTCGAAAACATTTAAAAAGACTCATATCCCAGAGCAGAAGATAATACAATAAAAGTCAACGAAGCAATAATTTATTTCCTATTATATTCCCATTAATTTTTCGATCGTTCCTATGGCAGCTATATGATATAGTCGTCCGATTTTAAAAAAATTTTATTCGAAATTCAGAATTAGATAAAAAATGGCATTTCCAAAAGTAGGAGGTTCTAGGTTCAAAAACACCCAAGATATAATTTTTTTACATTTTTTTCCCCGATTATTCCTATGAGAGCTATAGGATATAGTTGGCCGATCCGGCTGGTTCCGACTTATATACTACCTGCAATAGATAGAAGACTTTTGGGAAAGTTTTAGCCCGATAGCTTTAAAACTGAGAGACTAGTTTGCGTAGAAACGGACAGACAGACGAACGGACAGACGGACAGACGGACCGACGGACAGACGGACAGACGGACAGACGGACATGGCTAGATCGACTCGTCTAGTGATGCTGATCAAGAATATATATACTTTATGGGGTCGGAAACGTCTCCTTCACTGCGTTGCAAACTTCTGACTGAAATCATAATACCCTCTGCAAGGGTATAAAAAACAAAAAAAATGCCAAAAAGTTTGCCCTCGCAAGAAATCGAAATTCTAAAGCGGGATTCGATCCCAGTACCGCTTAGATTGGTAATCAGATGTTTTATCCACTAGGCCAAATAGCAAGCAGTGCCGCGGCCGACTAGATTCCAACTAGAATCGAGCAGTGCCGCTTCTACTGGTAAACTGCGGGTTCCACCGCTAGAACCCGACAGACTATTTTGTATGAGATGTCCCCTCTATATATGTATACTCTTTGGTTTCACTCTGATTTTTATTTTAAAAATCAAAACATAACAGTTATTCCCAATTTTTATTTAATAAATCAAATGTTACTTTGACTTTTATTTAAAACTTTTAAATTAAAAGTCAAAGCATAACAGTTATTCTGTGATTTGTATTTTGGCATGACAGTTATTCAATGATTTTTATTATAAAAATCAAAAATAAAAATCAAAACCAAATGTTCACGCCAAAAGGGCGTTTAATTTTGGGAGGCAGTGTCAAGCGGCAGTTTTCTCCAGATTTCCATATCTCGCTCGCTTGCACTGCCCTTCGCTCTCCCTCTCCAACTCTCCCGTAACTCTCCGCTCCGCTCTGGAGTCTTTAAGCTAAGCTTCTACTTTTTAGTTCTAATTTACAAGTGTACAAGTGAAGTTCGAATAAACCGTGGAGTATCTCTTTTTATAACGTTTAAAAAGCGCGTTCTAATTTACCATCGGAACTCAACAAACAACCCCTGCTGGAAAAGCCCGCCCCCCGCCATTTCATGATCCATCGACCGGATAATTCTAAAGATTGAAGAAGTTTGAAGTACCAGCGTTCAACCGGCGGATTTTTCCAAGTTCCAAGTTCCAGATAAGTTCCACTTCTTAATATTATTTGCCGGTCATACAGCCAGTTGTTCGAACCCCATTTCGTTCAACTTGTTGTATGATTTCTAGTCTAAATCGAAAAGCGATTAAATCCGACGCAACGGCATTTAATATACACTAGGCAGAAAAAGTATGCGTACAAATATTTTCCGCAACTTTAGAGCTAAAAAAACGTGTTAAAAAAGTGGTAAAAATTTCATTATAATTTTAGCATTTAGTACACATATTAAGCTTTAATTTGACGTAACTCATTAATTTCTAGCACTTATACTTTTCCTAATATAAACAAAAATCTGCAAAATGGCCGCATTTCGCATCAGAAAAAGTATGCGTACAAATGCATATAGTATTAGAAAAAGCCATATTTTGGGCAAAGTACGTCGAGTTTAGTACGGAGTTTGATACCCTTCATGTTTTATAACATCAGTCTGTATATTTGGCATCGATTGGACCAATGTCCTTGCATCCTTCACCGTTATTTGATTCCATTCCTCAACATTGACTTTTTACACCATATCCTTGGCTGTAAGGGTGTGAAGACGAGTCCTGCCCTCCAGGACATCCCAAAAATGCTTTACGGTATTGACTTGTACTATTGTGATAGCGAATGTAGCTGTTTTACACACAAAAGCTTTGTTTTGTGGGCGCAATGTTTATGATCGTTGTCCTCTTGGTACCAAAAGTCCTTTTAGAGTCCCGCTTTCAGGGGGCTTTAATTTCTTGTCTCAAAGTGCATGGAACAACCAACAAAATGAGGTATGGTTTATAAAAATCGGTCAACAACTTAACGAGAAATTGGTATCAAAACTTTCTTATTTAGATAGAATGTTCGATTTTATTGAAATTTGTATGAAATTTGTATGAAATTCATGCATTACGCCAAAGAAGTTGTTTGTTTGGTTATATCGCTAGGCATTTCTCGTTAAGTTGTTGACCGATTTTTATAAACCATTTTTATAAACCATATAAAGTGCTAGAAATTAATGAGTTACGTCAAATTAAAGCTTAATATGTGTACTAAATGTTAAAATTATAATGCAATTTTTTAGATTTTTTTGACATGTTTTTTTAAAACATTAAAGTTGTCGGAAATTTTTGTACGTATACTTTTTCTGCCTAGTGTAGGTAAAAGAGATAAAATTCATAAAATAGAATAGAACTTTGTTATTTTTTTTTAACCCTTTCCCATGATATAAAAATGCGGTTATAGCTGGACCGCATTTATGTCAGCTTAATTTAGATTTTTTGTAATCTAAAGAATATTATATTATACTATATTACTCAGCGGTGTGCACTTTTTTTTGGACGTCCCCGACCGCGTTTTGAACCGCTTGATTTATCACATATTACCTTCCACTGTGTCAGCCCCAGGCTCTGTCTGTTTGTTTATTCTGCAAAATAACACCAGGAATGGCGAGCCAAAAAAAAAATGAAAAATACGTACTCGTTTGGAATGAAATTTGGCTTCAGAAAATAAATATTTCAAAAAATCTCGCGAGCGACCAATGTCCAATAAAGTGTCCCGAACATAATGGGACGATTTTAAGGAATTTGACATTGACGGAAATTGATTCGTAATTTCTTCAACTGTTGGCGCTTTAAGCTCAAATTTTTAATGCAGCTGTCTGGTGTTCTAAGGAACCTTCAGGAAACACGGCGCGCAATGTAAACGAGGCGTTTGGCCGCTAGGGCCACATACTATTGATGCCCTTGGACTATTTGAGCCCCCTTCTCCCCTAATAATACAGGTCGACAAAATCAAGACTTTTTCTTGGCCGAAGAATATACGCTACAAAACCTGAAAAGATTTCAGCTGTCGATTACTACCTCATACTTGGAAACTTTCCATCACGTCGCAGGTTTGAGAAATCCGCGGTCAAAGTTCCAAATTTTCGATTTTTAGTTTAACTTCATCTATAGTAAATATAAATATAAATATAAATTGGCTCTTGTATTCTCTCTCTTACTATCTTTCTGCCGCTCTATTATAACTGTAATTTCACTCTCTCTGTACCGGCCGAATTTCTTGTAGACTTTTGGGTGCTATTCTCATAGTCTCTCTCTCTCTCTCTCGCTTGCTTTACATTGTAACTGTTCGTGCGTTAAGTTGTTGGTGCCCCACAACATGATGGAACTATACAAGGTGATCTCGTCGCGAGAGCTGCCCTCTTTTGAGGACGTTATTTGTGCCAGTCTCTATCTAGCTATATCATTCTATCGCTTAAGAGAGACAGAGAGGTAAACATATTTAACGTCCTCAGCAGAGCTGACGAGACCACCTTATATAGTTTCACCATGCCCCACAAGCTACGCTCACTGAAGACTTTTTCTCTCGCGCTCTTTTGTTTTCGATATAATTCGCGATCTCGCGCTCTTATACTTTCATATTGTGTGTGTACGGGTCTCATTTCAACAAGGAAAATATGAGGCTACTATGTGACATACTATATACACTATGGAAAAAAGTGACAAAAAGTACTTCAGTAAAATCCATTGTAGCTAAAGAAGTAGAGGTCGCCCAACTTTGTGATTGGACACTTCTGAAGTTAAAGGTTCAAAGTACCATTTCCGCTAAATTGTGGCTCTGGGCTACGAAGGGTTTTCTTGCTATTAAGCTGCAAAATCTGCCTAAAAATCGAAAATTTTGAACTTTTACCACGGATTTCTCAAAATTGCGACGTGATGGAAAGTTTCCAAGTATGAGGTAGTAATCGACAACTAAAATCCATTCAGGTTTGGTAGCTTTTATTCTTGGGCTATTTTTTTGTCGACCAGTGTAATTTTTCGTCACAAATGTTGATATCAGAACTTTTGTATGTTGAAGGTGCGATCGTCACTAGTTTTTTACCTCGTTAAGAGGTGTTTTTATTTGATATCAGAAGTTTTTGTTTGTTTACATTTTCTCTCATAGGATCTAATATATACATTTAAATTTAAATTGGTCAATAATAATTTGTAAACTATTGTATTTAAACGAATTAATTTAAAAAGGCGTTGAAGTATTTCAAAATACCTTTTAAACGAGGTATAGCACATGTCCGTAGCTTCAGTAGTGTAGAACTTACGAACTAACGAAATTTAGCTATTCTTAGCTTTTTTCCCGCTAAAGCAGCGGGGTTTTCCAGGAGTCGCATAACAAAAGTTTCCTATTTGGAACTCCTTAAAACAATTGAAATGATTCCATGACCCTAAAATACAGTTTGGATACGCACACACAAAATTCAATGCTCAGGAAGCGTTAGTTATTCTGAGCTAGAAAAAGTATTTTTGTTTTTGAATAACTTTTGAACCTGACTTTTTACAATAACGCGCCATACACCAAAATTTGGGGAATCTTAAGGGCTATGCGCTGTTGTTGCTTGATGCAAAGTCGCTAAACTAAAATCGATGTCTTTACTAGTACGTCTTGCGATTACAAAAATTTTATTTTACCACTTTGTGAAGAATTGATGAAGCAATATGTTTTCTAATTTTAAATTTTCTTAAAAAATACTTAATTTTAAATTTAAAAATTTTTTAAAATATTTTTCTGAAAGATATTATGATATGCCACAAAGTGGCATTGGAATTATTAAAATAACTTAAGGGGGGAGATACATATAGAAAAAATAAAAATTCAATTTTTTTTTATTATTTAAATTGGTAGAATAAGTCTTTAAGAATGTGTCATGAAAGTTTCACGAAGAAATTCGAGCTATTTTGGAACTTATACCAGGATGACTGGACCCACCTTCCATGTGCAGTAGACATATTTGACTACTTTAAATGCGTTTTTCTCGAAACCATGTTTTCCTCAGCTGCGGATCGTGTATCTCAAAAAGTAATGCTTCGATCATCATGCTGCTTCTACGGAAATGTTTGTAATAAAATTGCCCACTGTCTGAACCTACTTTATGTAGAAATTTGTACGTTTAAGTATTTTTTGTTAGGCAAAAACAACAACAATATATTGGAAAAAATTGACTTTTGACTTTGAAAGAGTGCCACAACCAAAGTTTTTTAAATATTCTGTGTAGATTAGATTCAGACAGGTTCTACATTATTTCTTAACAAAATAAACTTGGTTTCATAAAAATCGGATCTACACAGCGACCTGTGGACGATCCGCAGCTGGCCTACTTTTTTTCAATATACCCTTACAAGAAAATTCCCACGATCGTCATTTTGAAAGAAACAAAAAAAATACAAATTGGTTAAAATTATATAAAAACAATGTAATCAACATGCCAAGTAACGAACTCACAGCACAATCCTTTATAGGTTAAAAAAAATCATGAAAAACATGAAAAAATTGCAGTTCTATATGTATCTCCCCCCTTAAACGAGTCTCAAGTGCTGCATATCCTAAAAATCGGAGCTTAATTAAAAACATATTTTTTAAAAATAAACGGTAAGAGTAAAAAAAAAAAAAAACCGATCCTTATATTTCAATCCTCTATCGAAAAAAAAAGTTTCGCTTGATTCTGAGATTTGACCCAAATTGGCCTGTCACGTTTCACGTGGAATGACCCAAAAATAACCTTAAACAAAAAATGGTTTTGTGCATAACTTTTTAACTATATATAAATAGTGCTAAAAAGGCGTTTATTGTACTTCAAAATACCTTTAATTGAGGTAAGCATAAGTAGCATAGCATAAGCATAAGTGTTTCGCAAGTTATGGGCTTACAAAATTTAGCCATTTATAGCTGTTTTCCCGCTAAACTAGCGAGTTTTTCCAAAAGTGGTAGACCTAAGTTTCTTATATCGAGCTGTTGCACATCATTTTAAATTTTCAGGACTTTAAAACCTTGTTTTGGGACACACAGACAAACTGACAAACTCACAAACTGACAAATAGAATTAAATTTTCAATTTGGGAAGAAGAAGAAAATCTTCTTATGGCTATAACTATTGATCGTCGAATTTTTTCATATGACCCCTCATTCGACGGGTATTCTCAATAGGAACACAACTAACACATTGCGGGGGGCATTTATCCCCACCGCACAGTGGATCCGCTTGTATGGAAGAGCGGCCATAAATACTAATAATGACCATAGCGTGCTGAAATTTATAACAAAAATATAAAAAATGTATCTAAACATATTACATAAAAATGGGACATATGGAAAGGCTATATCTTATAGCTCCCATAGGAACAATCGGCACAAAATTAAAAAAATATTCGTTTCAAGTGAAAATTTTTTTATTTTTGTACATTAAAGTAATAAATTAAGAAAGAATGGAAGATATTTTTCATATTTATGAATATTATCAAATATCTAAAATAAAAAGCATCAAACAATATATTAAAGAAACAAAAATTATAAAGTATCATCAAGTAATTCATACACAGATGTAAGCAAACTCGACTTATCTTTTTTTTAAAGTTTTCTCTGTCCTGTTAAATATGCATATCGGAAATCAATTTCTTTAATTTTTCAGCGTTGGTTCCATTTTCCGTGCACCACAAATTAAAAATATAATGACGTGGAAACACACACTTTTGCGATGCACCTACCAAAATTAAATATGATTCAAAAGGGAAAAATAAACAAAATTTAAATAAGAATTTATAAACTAATAGTTTTGCAAAAACACAAACCACGAAAGACGAAGACAAAGCAACACCGCAACAACACAATAGGCAAAGAGTCACCTTTGACTGCTTTGATATTTTTACTAGTAAACACACATCTGCAAGTTTCTGCATCTAATTTTAAAACATTTAACACCTTAAAAGTAAGACAAACACAATGGCGTACATACCAATTTCTGGATTTATCTGGAACACAACTAAAACTTTAACTAAACATAAAAAAGACCTTCAGAAAATACACAAAAAAGGGTTATTCGATCAAATTAGTTTTGCGAATAAACTTTGACAGGAAAGTTAACTTTTAATATATAGTTTTAAAGTAAATACCTTCAACTTCAAACTCCATATCAGAAAATATAAATTTAGACACAAAATATTATAAAAACACGCTTTTAAAGCTTAGTGTTGCTGCGAAAAATTAGTGATGCGCGCAGTTTTGCTTTGCAACTAAACACGTACTCATGACTTTAGGTCTATTTTTAAAAAGTGCCGATAGTTTTCCAGAAAAATCTGGTATGCCACGAGGAAGCTTGGGCATTTTACAGAAAAACTGCGTTCCTCTGACGGAACCACTGTGCACCGGCCCCAACAGCTCCAAATTTCGAAATTATCTATTTTTCACTTTCACCGCTCTCTCTCCCAAGCCAATTGATTTTCTTAAAGTCTTGGTATGCAATCCTTCAAGTTTAAGCAATTCCTTTAATTTGGTGCATTACGATCGGACTATCACAGCAGATTTTCAATTTTGCGGCTATATAATAGTAGTTCGCACACTCGCCTGGTGCGCTTCGTCACTACATGGACTGCCATCCATAGTGATTATATATGCCGTTTGAGAGTGACACCGTTTTTGATCCCAGTCTACCTTGAGGGTATCGTGACGAACTTTTTGTAGGGTATTGTGACGAACTTTTGTATACCCTTGCAGAGGATATTAAAATTCTGGTGAGAAGTTTGTAACGCAGTTAAGGATACGTTTCCGACACCATAAAGTATATATATTCTTGATCAGGATCAATAGGGGAGTCGATATAGCCATGTCCGTCTGTATGTCTGTTTCAATACCGGTTGCGAGCTCAGTTTAAAAGACAGCGATCTGAAACCTTCACAGTCGTCCTAAAACATGTGTACGCAGATCAAGTTTGAAAATCGACCCAATCGGACGTCTATATCCTATTTCTTCCACCCTCATAGAAATTTTCCGGTAAAATCGACCTAAAAACAAGGAAAATCGCCCTAAAACGGAGGTCAATGGCGACTAAGCAACAAAATAATGGCAAATTGCCCTAAAAATAAGGGTAAATTAGTCCATACATTTAGGGCGATTTTTCGTAGATCTAGGGCGATTTTTCTATTTTTAAAGGTAATTGCCCTGAAAATAAGAAATGATACCTTTAAACTAAAGGCATTTTCCTTTAAAACCAGGGCGATATTTCTGGACTTATAGGCGAATTGCCCTGGAAATCGGAAAAAACACCTTTTAACTAAAGGCAGTTTTCCATAAATCTACACTCAGAAAAAAAATCGCCCTAAATTTTAGAAATATCTTTGAAAATCGCCTTGAAATTCAGAAAAAATTTCTATTTTTACCCTGATTAGATCAACTTCTCTCGTTAACCACTTTTAGAAAAACTTTCTGTTCTTTAGAATTTTTTCTTTGAAACTAAGAAAAAATCGCCTTACATTTTAGGAAATCAGCCCAATCGGTAGCCTAGGGGTCTAATGCGAGCGGATTATTTGTTTTGTATGCTTATATTCGGAAGCGTGTGTTCAATCCCACGTCGAGGCGGACCTTTTGTTGCCTCTTTTTATTATACCCGTTACTCGTAGAGTAAAAGGGTATATTGTATTCGTGCAAAAGTATGTAACAGCTAGAACGAAGCATTTCCGACCCTATAAAGTATATATATTCTTGATCAGGATCACTAGCCGAGTCGATCTAGCCATGTCTGTCTGTCCGTCTGTCCGTCTGTCCGTCTGTCTGTCTGTCCGTCCGTATGAACGCTGAGATCTCGGAAACTATAAAAGCTAGAGGATTGGTATTTGGCATGAAGATTCTTGGTGTTCCTACGCAGCGCAAGTTTGTTTCAAGAAGGTGCCACGCCCCCTCTAACGCCCACAATCGCTTATAAACGATTTTAAAAATTTAAATATTTCGGAAAAGTAAAGATGCAGTTTTGTTGTGCCTATCGAAATGTAGAAGAAATTTTTTAAATCGGTCCATTCGTTAAAAAGTTATGGCTCATCAAAGTTTATATCTCCATATCCCTCGCACTCCCTTTAGCTGAGTAACGGGTATCTGATAGAGCTTGAAAATTATCAATAAATGTCATTATCGATATTTTCGATATTTTATCATTATCGTATCGATAATATCGAGAATTTCAAGGAAAGCAAAGTAAATTAAAACAAGAAAGGAAGCTAGCTTCGGCCAGCCGAAGCTTATATACCCTTGCAGATAATTCCTATTAATGACTAATTTTCCGATCGTTCCTATGGCGAAATTCGAAAACATTTAAAAAGACTCATATCCCAGAGTAGAAGAGAATACAATAAAAGTCAACGAAGCAATAATTTATTTCCTATTATATTTCCATTAATTTTCCGATCGTTCCTATGGCAGCTATATGATATAGTCGTCCGATTTTGAAAAAAATTTATTCGAAATTCAGGATTAGATAAAAAATAGCATTTCCAAAAGTAGGAGGTTCTAGGTTCAAAAACACCCAATTTATAATTTTTTTTCATTTTTTTTTTCCGATTATTCCTATGGGATCTATATGATATAGTTGTCCGATCCGGCTCGTTCCGACTTATATACTACCTGCAACAGAAAGAAGACTTTTGGGAAAGTTTTAGCCCGATAGCTTTAAAACTGAGAGACTAGTTTGCGTAGAAACAGACAGACGGACGGACAGACGGACAGACGGACATGGCTAGATCGACTCGTCTAGTTATGCTGATCAAGAATATATATACTTTATGGGGTCGGAAACGTCTCCTTCACTGCGTTGCAAACTTCTGACTGAAATCATAATACCCTCTGCAAGGGTATAAAATAAATTTTTTAAATATGTTTTTTACTCGTATTTATTACCGTTACTAGGATAGTAAAAGGGTATATTATTATTATTATTATAATATATATATATTTTTTTTTTTGGGCTGAGGGTGGGAAAATGTGTGTTATTATTAAATGTTTTGATTTTTGTTAACGAACAGAAGCATGTCCACCACGTCAGACTTAAGTGCACATCTTCGGTCGGAAACTATTTCTCCTGCCTTACTGAATGTCCTTTCAGATTCTGTCGAAGACGCTGGAATACAAAGGTATTTCGCGCTTAATGATTTAAGCGGATTCATGCTTTCGCTCTTCGTCTAAAAAAATAATACATTTATTACTATTTTATTTTCACTATTCCTAAAGATTATAAATAAATTATATAATTACCTTCCAGTATGTTAAGGGATCCATATCTTCCGGCTCATTCGGTACTTCATAATATTGCCTTAAGAGCAATTCCGCTTTCGCTTGGCTGGAATCAATATTTTTCGGACTTTTATCTTCCATAAAACTAAAAATTTTATGTGTTTTTCGATTTTCCGGTGGTGCGGAAAATTCGCTTGCCTTATCGCTGAAATTGGAAATCAGTTCGAACTCTAAAGCTTTAGAAGCAGATTCGAAATTCAGGGGATTAGAGAATCCGTCTTTCTTGAACCTGGGGTCAAGCAAAGTCGCGATGCCCGTGATAGTCCGAGTTTCATAATGCTTAAACCTATCCGTCAATCTTTGTCTTATATGGACGCAAATTTCAACAGCTGGCTTCGTCTTTATTTCGGGTTGAAGGAGGCCCATTTTGTAGTTCAGCTCACAAATCAGCGGAATTATTAATGATACCGTAACAGTTTTGTTGGCGGATACCTGCTCTGTGGCCTCATGAAATGGTGCAAGTACCTTACATATTTCTTGCAACGCATTTATTTCATCAGCTGAACATGGAGTTGGAGCTTTCAATGAATTTAAAAGGACTGCCGAAATGAAATCCTTTAATAAAATAATTCGCTGGATCATAAAGAACGCACTATTCCAACGAGTTGGAACTTCCTGGATCAAACTATGTGGCGATTCGACAGACTGAGCCTGTTTGAGCTAAAAATACAGTTTGCATACGCACATACTAAATTCGATGCTAAGGCAGCGTAAGTTGTTTTGAGCTGGCAAAAGTGGCGATTTTCGTTTCTAAATAACTTTTAAACGTGATACAGTAATGTGCTATATACCAAAATTTAAGGAATCTCAAGGGCTATACAGTTTAAAGTTTTAAAGAAAATCGTTAGAGCCGTTTTTGAGAAAATTAAAAAAAAGGTTAAAAAAAAGTTTTAAAAAATTTTCTTTTGTTCATATCTTTTTAACTATTTTATTTACACAAATTGCATATAGAAGGCGTTTATAGCATTTAAAAATACCTTTCAAACGAGATGCAGCACAAGTCTGTAACTTTAGTAGTCTAGAAGTTACGGCTTTCCGAATTTTAGCTATTTATAGCTGTTTTCCCGCTAAACTAGCGGGTTTTTCCAAAAGTGGTAGAACAAAAGTTTTTTATATCAATGTGATGAAGGTCATATCAAATTTTCAAAACTTAAAAAACATGTTTTGGACAAACTGACAAACTGACAAACTGACAAACAGAATTCAATTTTCATTTTGGGAAGACGAAGAAAATCGTATTTTGGCAATAACTTTTGAACGGAGCGTCGGATTTTATCATATGACCCCTCATTCGACGGGTATTTTCAATAGGAACACAACTAAAACATTGCGAGGGGGCATTTATCCCCACCGGCCCCAACAGATCCAAATTTCTAAATTTTCACTTTTACACTTTCACCGCTCTCCCTCCCAAACCAATTGATTTTCTTGAGGTCTTGGTATGCAATCCTTTAGCAATACCTTTAATTTGGTGTATTACTCATTACGATCGGACTATCACAGCAGATTTTCATTTCTTCGTGTATATATAGTAGTCGCCTTCGCACACTCTCCTGGTGCGCTTCGTCACTACATGGACTGCCGTCCATAGTGATATAATAATTTCAGTTACAATTTAAGATTAAAAATGTGTTTGTGTACAAACATCGTGACGTCGTCCATGTGTTTAAACAGATGAGAGAAAAATAAGTTGAGAAACGGGAACCCCAAGAACAACACCACACACCGGCAGAGAGGGGTGGAGTCGGCATAGCACCCGATTCCCCGACTTTTTTTTCTTCTTCTTATTCAATTTTGCAAAAACTAACCCTAAATTTAAGAAATTTTTTTCTGATTTTTAAAAATATTTTTTCTAAAAGTCATGGCGAGCTTCCATTGGTTTAAAAAGTATGGCGATTTTCTTAAATTCAGGGCGATTTTTTTCTGAGTGTAGGGTGATTTTTTGGATTTAATGGCGAAATGCCCTGGAAATAAAAAAAAAATATCTTTAAACTAAAGGCAGTTTTTCATAAATCTAGGGCGGTTTTCTGGATTTTTAGGCGAATTGCCCTAAATGCCCCCAAAATTTCACGGCCATTTTTCATAAATAAAAATAGAATTTAATTATATTTTTTTTTTTTGTATTTTTGTTTGTTGTTATTTACACAATTTATAATTATATACTTTTAAATACTTTTCTACTTATTCTTATTGCTAAATAGATTACATCGTTCTTAAAAATAATGTTTGGGCTTAATGTATTTTTTTGGTCCTTAGGTTGGCTTCCGCCGGAGGGGATTTTAGGTAATTTAAGTTTATTACACTAAATACTGTGTGTTTTATAAACCTATTTGAACTGTCAGAACTGTCATAATTTAGGGCAAATTTTCTTTCATTTAGACAAATTTTCCTCTTTTATTGGTGACTTGCCCTAAATGTGAGATGTGGTTTCCTTAAATTTAGGGACGATTTTCTGACTGCACGGGTAAAAAAAAATACAATTTATTTCTAATTTTTTTTTTTTAAATTGGGCTTACTTTTAGGGTATTTTTTTCTGAATATTTTTATCTTAAAAACAGGCGGATAGCCCTAAAAAATAGGTTTTATTTTTGGATTTCCATGAATTACTCAGGTACACAACCAAAAATTTCCACGAACCATTTCCAGTTTTCCATGATATTTAGGTGCTCCTGAGTAAAAGTCCCATACAAAATTATTTTTCATCACCTACAGGTTCCGCGGTATAGCTAAGAATACAAAAAACCGATGTTTGCCGACATTTTAAATTGCGTGGCCTATATAATTGGACTTACCTTTCTTATTTTCGCTAGGACCTACTCTCAATACATCACGGCATTCGTAAAAAATAGTCCGCATTGTAACCATGGCCCACGTCTTTGGAATTCTGATGAATACACGTTGCGCTGTTGTTGCTTGATGCAAAGTTGCTAAACTAAAATCGCTGTCTTTACTAGAACGTCTTGCGATTACAAAAAATTTTAGTTTAGCGACTTTGCATCAAGCAACTACAGCGCAACGTGTAAGAAAGGGAAAGCACTATCCCTGCTCTGCCGCGCTCGTATTGCTGTTCTCTTCTTACACGTTGCGCTGTAGTTGCTTGATGCAAAGTCGCTAAACTAAAATCGCTGTCTTTACTAGTACGTCTTGCGATTACAAAAATTTTATTTTACCACTTTGTGAAGAATTGATGAAGCAATATGGGGATAATTTTTTTATTCGGAAACCGCGTGTATTCCGGCGTACAGAAGTTTTCTAATTTTAAATTTTCTTAAAAAATACTTAATTTTAAATTTAAAAATTTTTTAAAATATTTTTCTGAAAGATATTAAGATATGCCACAAAGTGGCATTGGAATTATTAAAATAACTTAAACGAGTCTCAAGTGCTGCATATCCTAAAAATCGGAGCTTAATTAAAAAAATATTTTTTAAAAATAAACGGTAAGAGTTAAGAAAAAAAAAAAAAACCCATCCTTATATTTCAATCCTCTATCGAAAAAAAAGTTTCGCTTGATTCTGAGATTTGACCCAAATTGGCCTGTCACGTTTCACATGGAATGACCCTGTTATCTTCCTAATCCTGAAAATAATGAAACATGTATCATTTTTAGCTATTTAGATTAATTGTTGCACAGAAATTAAACCAAAATAGATCTTAACTTTACCACAAATCACACACAACTGAAAGTAACTCAAACTCTAATTCTGAAAAACAAATGCGCAGTTTCTTTCTTTGCGGCGCCCACGCGTCGCGACTGCGCAGTTATTGCCCCTTCGCGCAATAAAAGGAAAATAAAGGCATACACATATTTCGAAAAACAAAGCGTATTTATGTTTGAACTTGCACTGAAGTTTTAATACTTACATTGCACATTGGGCCAGCAAGCCGATTTTTCGACGAAAATTAAAGTTTTAAAGCTAGGTTCTTCAAATTTGCTACGTAGGATAGTGTCGATGCACATAAAAATGTTTCTAAGTTTCAGACCGATCTGATCGCACGCATGCAATCAAACAGCTGACTTTAAAGGGTTGCCAAAATTTCAGGGATGCATCAAAACAATTAAAATCTTTTGATTCATTTTAGTCAAAGTATATACTATTCAAATTTTATTATTAAAAAAAGTTTACTTTCTATGAAAAATTTTTGAATTTTCGTCGAAAAATCGGCTCGTTGGCCCAATGTGCATTGTTATATCTCTAATCTTAACTACCAATTCTACTGGAATTCCACAACGCAGCTGATCCCATTTCAAATGTTTTAAGGTTGAAATGCCGTTCTAATAAACACAATTGCATCACATTAATTACACTGTGCAGCATTTTTAATGTTTTTTAAATTTACCTCGATGGATGATATATTTTTGGATTCGTTACGAATTCCCAAGTTAAACTGCGTTTTCCAAAAAGTTCCCTGACGCAAGGATTCTTAGCAAAAGGACCTCAAAGTTCGGAAAATGCTGAAATTGGCCAACTTTCCGGAGCTCTCAGAGGCAAACGGATTCATGGTTTGATTCGATGTTAAAGTTTTTTAAAAGATACACTCTTTATCTTTCAAACCCCATACTTAGAATAATTTTAGGATTTTTATTAAGGGAGAAACTAATTTTAGAAAACATGGTCAAAAAACATAAAAGCATACAGCTGCGGTAAAAATAGTAGTAGTGTTGCCGCCCTGTGTTTTTAAAAGTTTGTTGTTATCACTTTTCTTATCAAATTAGTCTAATAGTACAATTATAATCAATACAATATTACCAGGAGAAGATAAATTACAACAAGAAACCTTGGCCAGCGATGACTAGAACCGCATCGTCAGAGATGGTTCTAAAGGAGCACGATATTCTGATAGCGCACAGACGATATGTCGAGTTGACCTCTCGCATATAGCTATCCTTAGCCGTGGCCTCCGCCCACACCGGTGCCGC
>JBAMCJ010000050.1:0-117944 GCA_037075205.1 Drosophila prostipennis
AAACGATACTAAAAAGTGTGGCCCTGGTGCTCGATTAGTCGTAAATAAATTAGATTAAAAACGATGACTAAAAAAAACGATGACTTTCTTGCCAACCCAATAGTTTACAGCAGTCCTCGTAACAGTCGACAAGGTCTCCACTCAACTTAGCCGTTTATTGCCTTTAAAGACCTCAGATACCTGTGTCTCAATTGGGAGACTTGCGTTGTCCCAAAGTAGCGATCTTGCTCCTTGCAGCTTTTCGCGGCTGTGTCTTTTTGACTTTGACATTAGTTAACGTAGAACACTCGCGGTTTGATTCTCGACGTCTGGTCCAGCTTCCAGCGCTGGCCAGGCTTATATAGTCATCCTGTTACCGTTAATCGTCGGCCTCTCCTTGTGTCCTCTGCTCACGGCACCACACCAGGGTACAAAGACCGCGGTTTCACTCGGGTCTCGCCGTCTCGTTGCTACTATTGCCTCTTTTTAAACTCTCTTTGGGTTTTTACCCTGTAAACTCTCTCTCCGTGTACTCTCCAAACTCTCTCTCTGCGTACTCTACAAACTCTCTCTGCACGTACTCTCCAAACTCTCTTTCCGCGGACTTTCCACTCTCTCTTTAACTGCATTTTACTACGGGAACTTGCTGCGTATTTTAGAAACCTGCAGGTATCCATTCAGTTACTCTTGGCATTATTTGTGCGCCGTTATTTTACTCCTTACAGTTTGGGAAGAAAATGGTATGGCATGCAGGTATGCATTTAAATCCTTCACCAAGTCCCCAAATTTGTCATATTTTGCTTTGTCCATTGTGACGTCATGGCTGCCAAATATGTAATGCTGTCTCACTCTGTCGCCCACGTTTATCACGGCCGAGAATCCATAAGTCCGAGGCGTGTCGTCTGCGGAGACGACGTCAACTCAGTGGTGTCGCAAAATGTCTAGCGAGGCGGTTAGAATGCACCAGCCATTTGAGAACTGTGTTATCATCTCAGTAACGGTTGGTACTCCCGTTGGTACTGACCAAACATTCTCCGTTTCGAGATGCAAGTTTAAATTCTTCTTAACGACGTGTCGCAAGCTGTGCCCCAGCATGTTATTCCCCAATTAAGGGTCGGTGGAACAATGGCTTTAAAGAGCCGTACCTTGGCCTGAAGGAATAATTCGCTATCTGAACGAAGTAGCTAGTCCAATTTGTCCAATTTCGCTCTTGCTGACCCACAGACAATTGCTTAATATAATCACGGACCTCCTCTTCATCCACTGTTGCACAACAACAGGAAGACCAAAAAAGATTCCTATAAATTGTGGTTTGAACTTCCTGGTCTGATGCAAAATCGAACGGAGTAAATCGGTTTTCCAGATCGTCTGCAAATACATCTGCTATTTCGGAATAACAGTGAGCCCAAGTGCCATCGCTTCGATTAAGAGAAAACCTGTTTTCAGATTTCGTGTGCATTTCCATGATGCAAATCCATGATACTGGTTGGGATCAATGGCACTGAGATGATTCACGATAAATTCCGATTTGGCCAATTGAAGGACTTTTCTGAGTTCTTACACGGCAGCCCTCCACCTTGCCAAATGCAGGGTATGCCTTCTCCTTATCCAAACGCGGCGAAGTGTACGACCTTTTCTGGCCAGGACTGCAATTTCAGGTTTCGAAGAAGCCCAAGTTAGCGTTGTCTACCAAAACCTGAGCAAACGAATTAACGCCATCCGAGTGACATGCGGGGGGATATCTTCTATTACTGAAACTTCTTATATCCGAGCATAGTTTTGGTGATTGCGCGGTCAAAAATGCGATTATATCGATAATCTTTTTTAGCTAAACGTTAAATTTTTAAATATTGGTCGAAATACAGACATCCCTTTAGGCTGATTTTGGGAAAAATTAATATGTATATAGTATATACATTTAAATTCTGGGTTGGTTCTTTCTTTCTATATACAAATTCATACTGCTGCGATCAGCTTTAGATTTTGGTAACTTTTTTCAATTCCAAGTTTTCCTTAAATTTGTTTACCCTTGCAGAGGGTATTATAATTTTGGTCAAAAGTTTGTAACGCAGTGAAGGAGACGTTTCCGACCCCATAAAGTATATATATTCTTGATCAGGATCAATAGGTGAGTCGATATAGCCATGTCCGTCTGTTTCAATACCGTTTGCGAGGTCAATTTAAAAGCCAGCGACTTAAAACTTTCACAGTCGTCCTAGAACATGCGTACGCAGATGAAGTTTGAAAACCGATCGGACGTCTATATCCTATAGCTCCCATAGGAACAATCGGATATAGCTTTCAAAAAATGAAGATATTTCGCTCAGTGTAAGAGCTATTGACAAGAGTCTTTCCAAATCGTATTTTTTTGATCGGGGTAAAAGCGCGTGCCGATCGGACGTCTATATCCTATAGCTCCCATAGGAACAATAGGGTGAAATCGGTCAAGATTTTACGTTTTTCAGGATATTTCGCGCAGAATATAAGCTATTGACATGAAACTTTCCAGATCGTATTCTTTTATGCATACCTTGATTAGGGTAAAGCGCGTGCCGATCGGGCGTCTATATCCTATAGCTTCCATAGGAACAATAGGGTGAAAATTTTTTAAATTTTATTTTTTTCAATTATAAAATATTTTGTTGTTTATTAATTCGTCTTGCTTTTCTAGTCAAGTTTTCATTTGTGAAATTTGCAGGGGTATTAAAACTTCGGCTTGCCGAAGCAAAAAAAATAAAAATTCAAGGAAAAATATTTTGAATTTTTTTTTCAGTTATTATTAATTCTGCTTGGGGAAAAAATTTGAATCAAAACACTTTTGTTTTAAGCCCCAGAAAAAAAGTTTAAAATTTGACTTTCAAAAAAAATTGTCTAATTTTCTAACTTTTCAAAGGGTGCTAATGGGTTAAGAACATTTTTGTGTCATTTAAACGGAATTGAAGTGCTCTTTCTATAGGTGCCAAAAGTTTATATTATAAGTTCAACATATGAGTACAGTTAACATTCAAATCTGTGAAAATAATTATGCCGACCATTATATATTATACAAATAAATGTTTAGAAATAATTTATGCGTTTGTGTGTGCTTTGCAGCTGACTAAGGAAATAAGATTCGCTTAAATAAAAATGCATTAAATCTTGTTGCAAAAATAATATTTTATTTACATTTGAACAACAGATTTAACACATTTCTTACAAATTTTTGTGTTTTAAAATTCAAACTTAATAATAAATAAATAAAGATTATTGCGGATATGTGAACTTCTACGGGTAACAAAAATATTGGCATATTTAAACCGTTTCCAGGACTTTTTCTTGTGCATGATTTTAAAGAAAGAAAAACACATAATTTCCGGTCCCTGGAAAAAATTAATTTTACCTAAATTTATGCTAGAATGCACGTTCCAAAAAACATCGATGAAGAGGTTTCGAGCGTTCGTCAAAACCATTTTATCTTATATGGTTCAACTTTTAAGCAATAACATATAGGCTGGATGACCACTTTTGGCAGCCAAGTCATTTTTTAAAGGACTTTAAAATTTACTTTAATGTTACTTATCATACATTTTAACAGAGGTTCCCACTGTTAAAGTACAGGCTATTAAAGCAGCTGTTGGCAGTGACCGTCGCACGTGGACTAAATAATTAAAAAAAAAACAAGAGATTTTAATAGCTATTTAGAACGATTTCAACAAAACGTGCTTTAAGGCTTCTAAAGAGAGTGGTTTCAAATTTACACGAACCATTTCAAGTTTTCCATGAATTTTGGGTGCTCTTGAGTAAAAGTCCCATACAAAATTATTTTCCATCACCTACAGGTTCCGCAGTATAGCTAAGAATACAAAAAACCGATGTTTGCGGACATTTTGAATTACGTGGCCTATATAATTGGACTTACCTTTGTTATTTTCGCTAGAACCTTCTCTGAATACATCACGGCACTACTTAAAACAAGAGAGAACGCTATAGTCGGGTTGGTGTCCCGACTATATAATACCCGTCACTCGGCTAAAGAGAGTGCGAGAGAGATGGAGATATAAACTTTGATCAGGCATAACTTTTGAACGAATGGTCCGATTTAAAAAATTTCTTCCACATTTCGATAGGTATAACTAAACACAACAGAATTGCATTTATACTTATCCAAAATCTTTAAAAATGTGGGCGCCAGATACATTTTAGTATCGTTTGTGGGCGATTATGGGCGATTGTGGGCGTTAGAGGGGGCGTGGCGCTCGGCTGAAATAAACTTGCGCTGCGTAAGAAGCCCATAAATATGTGTTGGTAATCCCAACTTTCTAGCTTTTATAGTTTCCGAGATCTCAGCGTTCATACGGACGGACAGACGGACAGACGGAGAGACGGAGAGACGGACAGACGGACATGGCTAGATCGACTCGGATAGTGATTTTGATCAAGAATATATATACTTTATAGGGTCGGAAACGCTTCCTTCTAGCTGTTACATACTTTTGCACGAATACAATATACCCTTTTACTCTACGAGTAACGGGTATAAATAGTCCCCATCGTGAACGATCCTGATGAAATCCCAAAATTTTAGAGATTTCTCTGAAGGAAAAACAATTCTGAGAATTAAAATTTCAATGGAACTAATTTTAATTATTCATTGAATCTATTGTTCATTGTATGCTTTAATTTCGGTTTAAAGCGTTTTCATTATGACATTTTATTGGATTTCTTATACCAATAAATCCTTTTTTCGATTTTATTATCTACTTCTAAATGTTGTCAAATTTTGAATAAGTCATGGCAACCCCTAGAACTAAGAAATTAAATACGTAGAGAGATAAACATGTTTACTCGCATTCTATAGGATGCCTTGACTTATTTGAAATTTGACAGCATAAAGGAGTATAAAATAAGGGGTGTTTTTTTTAGGCGACCGAACAGCTATCAAGTGATTTATTCTCAGTTTGGTTTGGCAATTCATCATGAATAGACTCACGCCTGAACAACGCTTGCAAATAGTGCAATTTTATTTCGAAAGTAATGGTTCAGTGCGGAATACGTATCGCGCACTACGTGTATTTTATCGTCGACAAAATCGTCCATCAGAGCAGTTAATTCGATTAACCATGGAACGTTTTCGCACCACGTTTACTCTTATTGATAACTCGCATCCCCAGAGACGCCGTACGGTGCGTACAGAAGAAGCTATTGCTACTGTAGAGCGTAGCATTGAGGAAGACCCGAATGAGTCCATCCGCCATCGAGCACAGGAATTGGATAGATATAGAGCCATGATTACTAACTTTTTCATACCTGAATTGAACAGCCATGATGTCCAGGTGCTCTGGTTCCAACAAGACGGCGCAACATGTCACACAGCTCGTGCCACAATCGATTTATTGAAAGACACGTTTGGTGACCGCCTAATTTCACGTTTTGGACCTGTAAATTGGCCTCCAAGATCTTGTGATTTAACACCGCTAGACTACTTTCTGTGGGGCTATGTAAAGTCATTGGTCTATGCGGAAAAGCACAAAAGCTTGACCATTTGGAAGACAACATTCGCCGTTATTGCCGATATACGGCCGCAAATGTTGGGAAAAGTCATCGAAAATTGGACGTCCAGATTGGACTACATCTGAGCCAGCCGTGGCGGTCATATGCCAGAAATCATATATAAAATGTAATGCTACAAGATTATCTTTCGAATAAAAAAAAATGCATGTCAATCGAATAATCCATCGTTGTTTTATTGCAACTTAAAGATCTATACCTCTAAAAAAACACCCGTTATAACCAAAAAAGCGGTTTTATTCTTCTAATAAATCCAATAAAATGTCATCATGAAAACGCCTTAAACCGAAATTAAAGCATAAAATGAACAATAGATACAATGAATAATTAAAATTAGGTCAATTTAAGATTTAATTCTCAGAATTGGTTTTTCATCAGAGAAATTGTGAAGATTTTGGGAGTTTCAACTTTGGCGTCGAATTCCAAAGACATGGGCAATGGTTCACGGAGGGGACTATTTTTTAGTAGTGCCGTGATGTATTGAGAGTAGGTCCTAGCGAAAATAATAAAGGTAAGTCCAATTATATAGGCCAAGTAATTCAAAATATGATGAGCTTACTTTGCAATTGCCCGTTTATTTATAGCCCTTTAAATTTAAATTTTTTTTTAAATATTTTTCTAAAAGATATTAATCTAGGCCACAGTTGCATACCAATTAATAAAATAACGAGTGGCAAGTGCTGCTGAATTTCCAGAACAAAGCTTAATTCTGAAATTATCGATAACAAAAAAATGGTTAGAAATAAAAAAAAACAAGAGAGAACGCTATAGTCTGGTTGGTGTCCCGACTATCTAATACCCGTCACTCGGCTAAAGGGAGTGCGAACTCTGTAGTCGGGTTGGTGTCCCGACTAAAGGGTGTAACTCAGCTAAAGGGAGTGCGAGGGAGATATAAACTTTGATCAGGCTTAACTTTTTAACGAATGGTCCGATTTAAAAAATTTCTTCTGCATTTCGATAGGTATAACTAAACGCAACAAAATTGCATTTATACTTATCAGAAATATTTGAAAATGTGGGCGCCAGGCACATTTTAGTATGGTTTGTGGGCGACTATGGGCGATTGTGGGCGTTAGAGGGGGCGTGGCGGTCGCCTGAAATAAACTTGCGCTGCGTAGGAAGCCCAAGAATATGTGTTGGTAATCCCAATATTCTAGCTTTTGTAGTTTCCGAGATCTCAGCGTTCATCCGGACGGACAGACGGACAGACGGACATGGCTAGATCGACTCGGCTAGTGATCCTGATCAAGAATATATATACTTTATAGGGTCGGAAAAGCTTCCTTCTAGCTGTTACATACTTTTGCACGAATACAATATACCCTTTTACTCTACGAGTAACGGGTATAAAAACAAGAGAGAACACTATAGTCGGGTGCCCCGACTATCAAATACCCGTTACTCAGCTAAAGGGAGTGCGAGGGAGATGGAGATATAAACTTTGATCGGGCATAACTTTTTAACGAATGGTCCGATTTAAAAAATCGGTAAAATCGAAATTTAAAATTTCGATAGGTATTGACAAGCACAATAAACTGCATTTTTTCTTTTCCGAAATATTTAAATTTTTAAAATTTTTTATAATCTATTGTGGGCATTAGAAGGGGCGTGGCACCCTTTTGAAACAAACTTGCGCTGCGTAGGAACTAGGGTTGTCGATGATATTTGGTTTTTGAAAAAATATCATTAATGATATTTGAAAATATCAATTTAAAATATCGATATATCGATGATATTTCCTATTTTTTCAAAATGTTTACATTTTAATGAGAGAGGACATCACAGGCTGCTCATTTAAAATTCACAGCGCACAGTACCGCTAATAAGTTGCTTTAACATACCAGATATGAAGAAATTCAAGAAATCGAAAAATTTTATCATAGCAATTTCACGGTTTTTTATTAAATACAAGAATTCTAAAATGAAAGCTTATGTTCTTCATAAAACCCGAAATCACAATTTTTCGACTATCAAGGAGAAATTTATAGGGGTTTACAAGTTTTGGAGACCGTTTTCCTGGCCAGATTCGTGATTATTGCAACAAAATATGGTATTCTTAAGAATTTACATAAAGAAATATAGGGCTTTTCATTCCTTGTCAAAATAATAAGCGTTCAGAAAAATTCGACCAAAATGTGAAATTGTTTTTATAGGGAGCCAGACCCCACAGTCGCGAATTAAATATCCTCGATGGACCGCGATTCCTTACGAATTCGCGTGACCATCCATGACCAACTTTTAAAAGTAAGTCTGAAGAAATCGCTGTTGTTGACTGACAGGAGCCAACATAGTCCAAAAAAGTCGTGATTGCAGACAAATTTGATACAATTTCACATTTGGGTGGAATTTTTCTGAACGCCTATTATTTTGACAAGGGATGAAAAGCCCTTATGTTTTTTATAGCAAACCACTCAAAATCATAGAAAAGGCTACTTTATTTTTATGGCAAAACACCTAACTTTAAAATTCGATTACAAGAGAACCATGGCAGTCCGCGCCTATGTTTCTTCATGTAAATTCTTAAGAAGTCGCGGTCCGTCGAGGATAATTATTTCCCGAATTTTTGGGGGTGAGGACCGTAAACTAGAGTATTACCTTTTTGGTACCAAAATCAGTTAAAGCGAGCGAAAACATTGTGTGCACATAAAAAGAAAAACTAAAATGGAATTAGAAAACACAATTGCAGCCAATGAAGCTGAAATAAAAACAATGAAAATAAACATCAACCATTTGGAGTATGAATTAACAAAAATGAGGTGTGAGTTGCAGACCCTCGAAAAAACTGTGGAGGACCTAAAAAAATGCAAAGAAGATCATGATAACAACCAAATAAAAATACACCGAACTTTATTAAATATGGAAAATCCGCCAAACAGAACAGAAAATATGAGGATGAACAGGAGGAACATGAGGAACTGGAGGCGGAACCCATACCCACAATAACACGTAAGTTTTATTACTATAAATAAGAATGCGTTCAGAAAAATTCGACCAAAACGTGAAATTGTTTTTATAGGGTGCCACACGCCACCCGCGAATTAAATATCCTCGATGGACCGCGATTCCTTAAGAATTCGCGTGACCATCGATTACCAACTTTTAATAGCGAGTCTGAAGAAATCGCTGTTGCTGACTGACAGGAGCCAACATAGTAATCCATGGACCGCGACCTATAAAAAAGTCGTGATTGCAGACAAATTTGATCTATGTAAATTACAAATAGAATGATATGAAATGCTAGGAAGAGAAATCTGTACTTAAAGATTTAAAAAATACTCGCTCTGTTATTTGCTGGTCCGTCATACAACTGCGGGCATCGCAAACCACGCCATCTTATGGCAGAGGACCATCTTTCAGTTGCAACTGAACTTTCAGGAGTAATAGACAAGCTAAGGCTAAGTCTTTAAAGTGACCAACCATTAGAAAGGACCAAAATATCATTTACAAATAATATCGATATTCGATATTTCACACCAAAAAAATATCGCTATGATAATATATTTTTTTTTAAATATCATCGATATATCGATATTTTGATATATTTTCAACATCCCTAGTAGGAACTCCTAGAATCTGCATGTAAAATGCCAATTTTCTAGCTTTTATAGTTTCCGAGATCTCAGCGTTCGTACGGACGGACAGACAGACGGACATGGCTATATCGACTCGGCTAGTGACCCTGATCAAGAATATGGCAAAAGTGGCGATTTTCGTTTCTAAATAACTTTTAAAACTGACTTTTTACAGTAATGTGTTACATACCAAAATTTAAGGAATCTCAAGGGCTATACAGTTAAATTTTTAAAGAAAATCGTTAGAGCCGTTTTTGAGAAAAATAAAAAAAAACAAAAAAGAAAGTTAAAAAAAAAATTTTCTTTTGTACATATCTTTTTAACTATTACATTTACACAAATTGCATATAGAAAGCGTTTAAAGAATTTTAAATTACCTTTTAAACGAGATGCATCACAAGTCTGTAGCTTTAGTAGTATACAAGTTACGGCTTTCCGAATTTTACCTATTTATAGTTGTTTTCCCGCTAAACTACCGGGTTTTTTCCAAAAGTGGTAGAACAAAAGTTTTTTATATCTATGTGATGAACGTCATATCAAATTTTCAGAACTTAAAAAACATGTTTTGGACAAACTGACAAACAGAATTAAATTTTCATTTTGACTAGGCCCCCGCAAATTTGTTTTCGGTATAACTTTTGAACGGAGCGTCCGATTTTCTCATATGACCATGAGGGCATTTTCAGTAGGAATACAACTAACGTAGTTCGGGGGGCCAATTATCCCCACCGGCCCCAACAGATCCAAATTTCTAAATTTTCACTTTTACACTTTCTCTCCCAAACCAATTGATTTTCTTGAGGTCTTGGTATGCAATCCTTTAAGTTTTAGCATTACCTTTTATTTGGTGTATTACTCATTACGATCGGACTATCACAGCAGATTTTCAATTTTGCGGCTATACAACCCTAGTTAAAAGTATTTTCACAACTTAAAATGTTAACTGTACTCATATTTTGAACTTATAATATAAACATTTTGGCACCTATGGAAAGAGCACTTCAATTCCGTTTAAATGACACAAACATTTTCTTAACCCATTAAGCACCCTTTGAAAAGTTAGAAAATTAGACAATTTTTTTTGAAAGTCAAATTTTTAACTTTTTTCCTGGGGCTTAAAACTAAAATGTTTTGATACAAAGTTGTTCCCCAATCAAAATTAATAATAACTGCAAAAAAAAATTTCCAAATATTTTTCCTTGTATTTTTTATGATTTTTTGAAAATAGCTAAAAATGACAATTTTAGCTGCTTTTTCCTCCTTTTCATACAAAATTTTACTAAGATGTCTCCATTCAAAAAAGAGGCCACTTCGCGCTTTTGGAGGCCTTTCATACAGCGAACCCGAAAAAACAGGAACATGTACGGGAAATAGGGAAGAATCAGTCTAAACGCTTTGTTTCGAGTCTGTGCCTTCTTCGACATAAGTGTGGGTGAGAAAGCGACACAAAACGAATTGGGTACAAAAATAGTAGAAGCCATAACGTTTGTCGCCACCGAAGACACTGACGGGTCCGATGCTTCAGATCTGACAAAAAAAATTGGTGATCCTGGAACAGAGCAACTTTCAACAAGGAAGCCAAACTCATGGAAATTAAACGCAAACTTTTGGAATCAGAAAACCACCCTTCTTCCGACAAAGAAGAGGAGTTGGCGGAATCCATAGAAATGCTGGAAAGAGAATTGGATCTTCTTTTTGCAGAAAAAGATGCACTGGTCAGTAAAAAAAATGTTCTAAAAGCAAAATTTGTTCTTTCAGAGTATTCTGAATCCATAGAAATGCTGGAAAGAGAATTGGATCTTCTTTTTGCAGAATCCATAGAAATGCTGGAAAGAGAATTGGATCTTCTTTTTGCAGAAAAAGATGCACTGGTCAGTAAAAAAAATGTTCTAAAAGCAAAATCTGTTCTTTCAGAGTATTCTGAATCCATAGAAATGCTGGAAAGAGAATTGGATCTTCTTTTTGCAGAATCCATAGAAATGCTGGAAAGAGAATTGGATCTTCTTTTTGCAGAAAAAGATGCACTGGTCAGTGAAAAAAATGTTCTAAAAGCAAAATCTGTTCTTTCAGAGTATTCTGAATCCATAGAAATGCTGGAAAGAGAATTGGATCTTCTTTTTGCAGAATCCATAGAAATGCTGGAAAGAGAATTGGATCTTCTTTTTGCAGAAAAAGATGCACTGGTCAGTAAAAAAAATGTTCTAAAAGCAAAATCTGTTCTTTCAGAGTATTCTGCTAGAAATTCCATTCGATTCAACATCTCCATTCTATCAGCGATTCAGAATCAGGAACAGCGCGAGCGTACATCGGAATGGATACGTCATCACCAGAGCCAAAATCAGCATCCCTTACACAACTTTGAAGAAACTCAGGATTCAAACCGATCAACCACAACAATGATAACACAAATGCTAGCACGGCAAAATTTTAGTGGACAAAACTTGGAGTTTGATGGAACATTTGTGCTTAAATGGAAACATGTTATTACCAAGTTTGAAGCAACTAGCCAATGTTGTGGTATTTCGAAAAGCGCAATTCAATTGCAATATTCAAACTTTTTCTAGCTTTTATAGTTTCCGAGATCTCAGCGTTCGTACGGACGGACAGACAGACGGACATGGCTATATCGACTCGGCTAGTGACCCTGATCAAGAATATATATACTTTATAGCGTCGAAAATGCTTCTTTCTAGCTGTTACATACTTTTGCACAATAACAATATACCCTTTTACTTTACGAGTAACGGGTATAATAACAAATTCGGGTCGAAATAATTCGATTCTCTTACGAAAAAATAATGTTTCGATTTTTTTGAGACTTGACCCCAAATTGCCTCTCACGTTTCATGTGGAATGGTCCTTATTTAAAAGATTTTAGATTTTGGAACATTTTAGCAATAAGAGAAAATTTGGTGATATACAAATGGTTTCTTACGCTAAAACATACCTTCGTTTCCTGAACAGTCTCTGGGTGTTTAGCGTGGTACATGCAAAAATATTTCCGGTGACCATTTAATGCCAAAACAGTACCAACACAATTTCGTGGATTGACTTGCAACTTTCGATTTGTACACAATGATAAACGCAGAATTTCTGCAAACCACGGCAATCCTTTTTCAATTGCCATGTGTCCAAATAATAAAGTTTTGGATTTCCTGTATGGCCAAACCGCTTTATGAAAGTATGGAATAAGTTTATTCCGACTTTGAAAATCGGTTATAAGAATTAATGTCCGGCATCCTGGTTTTAATAGACGAACCATTCCATTATATTTTTCAGCTCTCAATTCGTATAATTTCATTTCCGGGATCAGATTGTTATGACGGTGGTCTGAAATTTAGTAAGAATAATATTTTATGATATTTTATTTTATAATATTTTATGAATGTTAAATAAATTAAGCCTTGTAAACTTTTTTATACCCTTGCAGGGGTATTATAATTTCAGTCAGATGTTTGCAACGCAATGAAGGAGACGTTTCCGACCACACAAAGTATATATATATTCTTGATCAGCACCAATGGCCGAGTCCATATAGCCATATCCGTCTGTCGGTATGGCCGTCTGTCCATTTCTATGCGAACTAGTCTCTCAGTTTTAAAGCTATCGCGATGAAACTTTCCCAAAAGTAGGTACATATGTCGGGACGAACCTGATCGGACCACTATATCTTATGGCTCCCATAGGAATAATCAAAAAAACAAGAAAGGAAGCTAGCTTCGGCCAGCCAAAGCTTATATACCCTTGCAGATAATTCCTATTAATCACTAATTTTGCGATCGTTCCTATGGCAGCTATATGATATAGTAGTCCGATATTGATCAAATTAAAATCGAAATTCGAAAACATTTAAAAAGAGTCATATCCCAGATTAGAAGCGAATACAATAAAAGTCAACGAAGCAATAATTTATTTCCTAATATATTCCAATTAATTTTCCGGTCGTTCCTATGGCAGCTATATGATACAGTCGTCCGATATTGATCAAATTTTATTCGAAATATAGAATTAGATAAAAAATGGCATTTCCAAAAGTAGGAGGCTATAGGTTCAAAAACACACAAGATATAATTTTTTTACATTTTTTCCCCCGATTATTCCAATGTATCATACGGTCTTGATGTTTGGTTTCTCTAATTGGTGTGTTTTTTAAGTATAAGTTAGGTAAAAACAAATAACATTTCGATATCCGCATCTCATAGTTATTCGCTATTTGCTAAAGGTCCATTTTTCCCTATTTTTGAACTTTGGATGAAGTTTAAAAAAAAACAAGAGAGAACGCTATAGTCGGGTTGGTGTCCCGACTATCTAATACCCGTCACTCGGCTTAAGGGAGTGCGAGGGAGATGGAGATATGTGTAAACTTTGATCAGGCCTAACTTTTTAACGAATGATCCGATTTAAAAAATTTCTTCTACATTTCGATAGGTATAACTAAATACAATAGAATTGCATTTATACTTATCCAAAATCTTTAAAAATGTGGGCGCCAGACACATTTAAGTATAGTTTGTGGGCGATTATGGGTGATTGTGGGCGTTAGAGGGGGCGTGGCGGTCGGCTGAAATAAACTTGCGCTGCGTAGGAAGCCCAAGAATATGTGTTGGTAATCCCAACTTTCTAGCTTTTGTAGTTTCCGAGATCACAGCGTTCATACAGACAGACAGACGGACAGACGGACAGACGGACAGACGGACATGGCTAGATCGACTCGGCTAGTGATCCTGATCAAGAATATATATACTTTATGGGGTCGGAAACGCTTCCTTCTAGCTGTTACATACTTTTGCACGAATACAATATACCCTTTTACTCTACGAGTAACGGGTATAACTATATCATAATATATTTTTTATACTTCCGTAAAACGTTTTTTGAACATTCTTCTTGATTTTAGGAAAGTTCCAGCTGCGTCTGTTTGTGATTTCAGCTGTTTTAGGCAAAAGAAGTTAACAAGACGTGGTTCCAGATGATGTATTTGGGTGCATCCCTTGTAAAATCAATACCTTTTTTCAGGAAATCCTTTACTGTGTTCTTATTTTTTAAGAAATATACGTTTTATTTTATTTTCCTAAATGTTTGAACTAAAAATTAGGTTGATTTGAACGATACCAAAACATAAAAAGTTTTATTTATTTTTCTATTTTTTTTTCTAAAAAATTAAATTTTTAACAAAATTTTTGTTAAAAGCCTTTTTCCCTTCACAGGAATTTTCTATTGCAGCGTGCCGAATGAGAAAATATTAGAAAGTCTATTTAATGACGAGTGTAATAATTTTTCGTCACAAATGTTGATATCAGAACTTTTGTATGTTGAAGGTGCGATCGTCACTAGTTTTTTACCTCGTTAAGAGGTGTTTATATTTGATTTCAGAAGTTTTTGTTTGTTTACATTTGCTCTCAGGAGCTAACAAATACATTTCAATTTAAATTGGTCAATCATAATTTGTAAGCCATTGTACTTAAACAAATTAAGTTAAAAAGGCGTTTAAGTATTTCAAAATACCTTTTAAACGAGGTATAGCACATGTCTGTAGCTTCAGTAGTGTACAACTTACGAACTAACGAAATGTAGCTTTTTTAAGCTTTTTTCCCGCTTAAGCAGCGGGTTTTTTCTAAAAGTCGTAAAACAAAAGTTTCTTATTTGGCACTCCTTAAAACAATTGAAATGATTCCATGACCCTAAAATACAGTTTGGATACGCACATACTAAATTCAATGCTTAGGAAGCGTTAGTTGTGTTGGGCTGGCAAAAGTGGCGATTTTCGTTTCTGAATAACTTTTAAACGTAATGTGTTATATACCAAAATTTAAGGAATCTCAAGGGCTATACAGTTTTAAAGAAAATCGTTAGAGCCGTTTTTGAGAAAAATAAAAAAATAAACAAAAAAAAGTAAAAAAATTTTCTTTTGTTCATATCTGTTTAACTATTACATTTACACAAATTGCATATAGAAAGCGTTTATAGAATTTAAAATTACCTTTTAAACGAGATACAGCACAAGTCTGTAGCTTTTTTAGCTATTTATAGCTGTTTTCCCGCTAAACTAGCGGGTTTTTCCAAAAGTGGTAGAACAAAAGTTTTTTATATCGATGTGATGAACATATCAAATTTTCAGAACTTAAAAAACATGTTTTGGACAAACTGACAAGCGGACAAACTGACAAACAGAATTAAATTTTCATTTTGACTAGGCCCCCGCAAATTTGTTTTCGGTATAACTTTTGAACGGAGCGTCCGATTTTCTCATATGACCATGAGGGCATATTCAGTAGGAATACAACTAACGTAGTTCGGGGGGCCAATTATCCCCACCGGCCCCAACAGATCCAAATTTCTAAATTTTCACTTTTACACTTTCTCTCCCAAACTAATTGATTTTCTTGGGTCTTTGGCACCAAAAAATCGACTAACTTTGCGATTTTTTCTATAAAAACTGTTTGGATGGATTAAATTCAAACTTTTTGTATATTATTAAGTGTCATTTAAATAATATCCACTAATTTTTATAGCCGATACTATCGGCTAATATATCGGTGGCAAAGCGATTGCTGGAACACTATTAAAAATAGGCGTTTGGCGGTGTTTACTGTACCTCCGCTAAAAATGATCGGATTTCCATTTTGTTTTTACAATTCGCTTAAAAAATAAAAAAAACCCACCCCCTGGGAAGCCCTTTTTTTAATTTTTTATTTTTAAGAAATTTTTTCCGAAAGTCCAAAGTCAAAAATGCGTTTTTCACCTAAAAAAATTGACTCTCGGCTTAAAAATAAAATATTTAAAGTTAAAAAATAAAAAAAAACGCTTCCCAGGGGGTGGGTTTTTTTAATGCAGAAAAATATGCGACAAATTTGAAAACGATCGGTTGAGCCGTTTAGAAATGCCGATGAACACGGACTTTTAAAACGTGGTTTCGAGAAAAACGCACTTAAAGATGCACTTACGTACCTAAAGTCTTAGAGGTTGGGGTACTAGTTTTAGCATAACTTCTAAAGTTTTTGTCCGATTAACTTAAAATTTTTTTTGTATAATCTTAAGATGGGAATCTACAAGAAAAAAAAATTTAAAAGAAAATCGATTTTTTTTTTGCAAGACCCTACCCCCCCCTTAAACAACTAGAAACCAGCTAATAACAACTAATCAGTTAAACAACAAAAAACATCTATACAACAACAAAAAACATCAAGAAACAACATCAAGAAACAACAAAAAAACATGAGTACCAACAACGACGTGTGTGATCAAATCACTAATTTCCTCAAAGAGAAATTTAGTGATTTCATTTTTGAGGATCATCGGCAGACTCTGGAGATGATTTTCTCCAAACTTCAAAGGATTGAGAAAGTTGGTGAGAGAAAATCCAAATATGGCGTACATATGCTAACATGTCCCTGGGTCGACGATGATGTAAGAGAGGGCCCGGATACATGTCAATGTCACCAGGCACCATACCTTAGAATTAAAGCTATTGATTTAATAAACAAATACAATAAACTTAACCTTAAATATAACACTAGTTTACAAAATAATATTCTTGGTGTGCTCCCCAGCAATTGATGGCAAATTCTGTTAGTGTTGGACCCCTAGATCGCGAAAATAGCATTAATTTTTTTTTCGATGGCACAGTTTTTTTTTAAAGATTTTTTAAAGTTCGAAATGTTAAATTTCGGACTTTTTTCGAACTTCTTCTTATATCTCGGCAGATATCCACCCGATTGGGCCAGTTTTAGTTTTATTTTAAAGTCAATAGATCAAAGCTCAACTTTGCCATACAGATCAATATGATTGGATAAGTAATGGCAGCGTAGAAACTTGACAAAGATGAAAAATGTGTTTTTTGGTCGACTGTAAGTCGGCTGTATATATCGTAAAAACTCGAAATAAATCCGTTGAAAAATCATAATGGGTACAAACTTAAAGTTTACATCCTACCGAATAAAACATGCCGGATATGGCCCAAATCCAAGGAAAACTGGATTTATGGTGGATTTTTAAAGTTCGGATTTTTCCACTTTTTTCGATTGACAAAGTCCAAATTTAAGATTTATCATAGGCGGCGACATGTAAACAAAAATGAGTGGTGATGGCAGCCGGGTCAAAAAATAGCTAAATCAGATATTTAAAAGCTAGAAATTTATAAAAATGAATTTAATTTTTAAAAATTCTTTAAAAAATATTAAAATTCTTGCGTTATGACTGAGAGTATTTTTAATAAGTAATATCCATCTGGACAATTCATTCTTAAAAAGTAGCTAACCTTAACTTTACAAAAGCATGCTCTTTTTAATAAGTACTGCCTTATCAAAAACGAAAAAAAGAGTACGTATTAGAGAAAAAAATAAGAAAATAATGAACAAGATAATGTCCAGATGGATATTACTTATTAAAAATACTCTCAGTCATAACGCAAGAATTTTAATATTTTTTAAAGAATTTTTAAAAATTAAATTCATTTTTATAAATTTCTAGCTTTTAAATATCTGATTTAGCTATTTTTTGACCCGGCTGCCATCACCACTCATTTTTGTTTACATGTCGCCGCCTATGATAAATCTTAAATTTGGACTTTGTCAATCGAAAAAAGTGGAAAAATCCGAACTTTAAAAATCCACCATAAATCCAGTTTTCCTTGGATTTGGGCCATATCCGGCATGTTTTATTCGGTAGGATGTAAACTTTAAGTTTGTACCCATTATGATTTTTCAACGGATTTATTTCGAGTTTTTACGATATATACAGCCGACTTACAGTCGACCAAAAAACACATTTTTCATCTTTGTCAAGTTTCTACGCTGCCATTACTTATCCAATCATATTGATCTGTATGGCAAAGTTGAGCTTTGATCTATTGACTTTAAAATAAAACTAAAACTGGCCCAATCGGGTGGATATCTGCCGAGATATAAGAAGAAGTTCGAAAAAAGTCCGAAATTTAACATTTCGAACTTTAAAAAATCTTTAAAAAAAAACTGTGCCATCGAAAAAAAAATTAATGCTATTTTCGCGATCTAGGGGTCAAACACTAACAGAATTTGCCATCAATTGCTGGGGAGCATTTTGGCTGTAAACTAGTGTAATATAAGAAATAATTTAAAAAAATCTGTAGCTATATATATTTGTAAAATCGAATTAAAAAAAATAATAAAATAAAAATAAATTTTAAATTCAAATTTGTATCTTCTTTTGTTCGGGGTGGGTGTTTGTTTTCAGCTATTTCTTTTCAGTTAAAAAAAAATTCTAAATATGTTTTAGTGGTGTGCCTGCTTTTTCTATAAAAATCATCGAGACGGAGCCTTAAAACTTATGTCATCATATTTAGTGTATAAGATAAGCCTGTTACAAATTTCCAAAAAAAACATGACCTCAATAAAAATGTACATATTATTTGTTTTGGGCGTTATTTTGCTATTGGGGTGGGTGTTTGCTTTCAGATGTTTCTTTTGAGTATTTTTTTGCTATTGGGGTGGGTGTTTGCTTTCAGCTGTTTCTTTTGAGTATTCGTTTGTTCGGGGTGGGTGTTTGTTTCTCAGTGGCAAGCAAAGGGATCCCCTATTCAAGGGTGTTTGTGTCGCCTGCTCTCAACAACTGGTTTTTCTCTCTGATCCCACCATCCCGTGATATTATCGTGCACGTGTGAAACAGACACTGCACTATGGGGAAAAAGTCCGTTTTTTTGGCATAAACGCAAAAATAAAAGTTACTTATTTAAAAAACAAATATTTTTTTTTAAAACTAAAATAATTCAACTTATTAGAACAATTTTTAAAAAAAATTTACGCGCCACCGATAATTTGATGTAGCCGATCAAAGTCTATCGATTAACGTGCTCATCTCGAAGAAAAAACGCGCAAATTTTACTACAAAGTTTCCCAACGACGTGCAAAGTGTTTAGAGGGCTAAAAAATAAACAAAAATATGGAAAATTTACGTCAAGGTATGCTTAAATACTTATCAAAACAAATTGTGTTGTAACTGTTTGCATTGTCCAGTTATTTAATGTCTTGTGTATGTCTATTTTAGCCGAAAACTAACAAAAGTGTTTGAATTCTGTTAAGCTTTAGTTAAAAATCTACGCTGATCGACGCAAGGTTGTTATAGAAATGTATTAACAAAATAATAAAGAAACAAGTGTTATCATTGCTTTTTGCCCGTTTTTGCCCCTTTAAAAAAAAAACACCTCCAAATTTTTAACTTTTTGGCTTTTTCCTCAGAGACTTAAGGTGGAGGATAATAATCATTTTTTTTTTTAATAACTATCTTATCGTATCTTATATTTGTTTTCTGAATAAATAGGTTTTCTATTAATAAACAAGAGAGAACGCTATAGTCGGGTTGGTGTCCCGACTATCTAATACCCGTCACTCGGCTAAAGGGAGTGCGAGGGAGATTGAGATATTAACTTTGATCAGCAATAACTTTTTAACGAATGGTCCGATTTAAAAAATTTCTTCTACACTTCGATAGGTTTAACTAAACACAACATAATTGCATTTATACATATCAGAAATCTTTGAAAATGTGGGCGCCAGACACATTTTAGTATCGTTTGTGGGCGACTATGGGCGATTGTGGGCGTTAGAGGGGGCGTGGCGGTCGCCTGAAATAAACTTGCGCTGCGTAGGAAGCCCAATATTCTAGCTTTTGTAGTTTCCGAGATCTCAGCGTTCATTCGGACGGACAGACGGACATGGATGGATCGACTCGGCTAGTGATCCTGATCAAGAATATATATACTTTATATATTTTGCACGAATACGATATACCCTTTTACTCTACGAGTAACGGGTATAAAAAAAAGTATTCTGAACATTTTTAGGGGGTTGACCATAATGGGGAGGTGATGGGTGGGTGGCTGTGGGTGGTGTTTTTACAACCGTAAGGTTTTTTCAAAAAATGGAAAAAACCGAAATTCTATTTGTGCATAAGGAGTATATATTATAATTTTCAAGGCCCTATCTTTAAAACTAGAGTTTATGCCAAAAAAACGGATTTTTTCCTCACTGTGCACTGAGCAACTAAAAGGGTCGTTTGCTATCAAAAACCTGGTGCCACTCTGATTACACATATTTGGCCCGTAAACATTTTTTGTCCACCACTAAATTTAGTTCCCTCGTATTTTCTGAATCTAAGACGATCACCCGTCGCACTCCAGTATCCATCACCAGCCAACTTGATATATTTTGTTTTCCTAATTAATTATGCTAATTTCGAGACTATATTTAGATGGAGCCAGGTGGGTGTTTGTTTCTCAGTGGCAAGCAAAGGGATCCCCTATTCAAGGGTGCTAATCAAGTTACCACGTCCACGTGTGAACGTGTCAAGAGAACGTGACATTTAGAGGTTATGGTTATTAATTGATCGCCACACCACACTTTCTTCCCCCTCGATTCACCCCATTTTCTAAATCTATTAATGGACATCCGTCACACTTTCTTCTCCCTCGCTTAATTAGAATAGCCTAGATATAAGCAATGGTCACCTGTCACACTCCAGTAACTTCTCTCCCGCTTAATTAGAATCCCGGATTTCTGGATAGGATTTCTGGATATAAGCAACGGTCACCTGTCACCTTGACCTAATTTATTACCCTAATTAACGATCACTCGTCACGCACCCAATAACTTTAATTACCCCCCACCTGTCACCTTGATCTAATTTTGTACCCTAATTACCCTAATTAATTGCCTCCTCTTCCACTTTTTGTATCCAGCCTTTGTATCCAGAACTCTCATAAACATACTACTCAAAAGTCATTTTTCTAGCAGTTTTGACAGACACGGGAATAAACTTATCGGTCTGTATGAAGCTGGTATTGTGTGATCTTTTCCTGGCTTTGCGATCATTATGATTACCGATTTTTTCCATTTTTTTGGAAAGCAGCCAAGTCGTGTAATCCCGTTAAAGAATTTACAAATGACCTCAACTGCACAGTTTGGGAGTTCAATTAGCATTTTGGGAGTTATTAGATCGCCTGGGGCCTTTTTTGGTTTCAATTGCTCGTTGACGACTTTTGCAACTTCGTTTGGTTGAAACAGAATTGGTCCGACTCAGTTTCAATTCGAATTGACGGCGACGGTAGTGCGAATGAATTTGTTGCAGAGTTTGGCTGAAAAACGTTTCGAAGGTGTAAAGCAAATGTACAAGCTCTGTCTTTGTCGCTTCTGGCCCATCTTCCTGAAGAGTCTCTTATGGGAATTACTGTTTCGGACGGCGCACTTAGATTTGGGTGGGCCCTCCACAAGGGATCCTTGGTGCTGGTGGGTGAAAGTTTCTCAATGTACTTCTTCGTGCCCTGGTAAGTCTGCGACCAGCTTCCTTGAGACTTTGTTTTGAGGATGGCGATCTGCTGGTTTGCCAAGCACGCCTCAAACGTCTTTTCTCCAGAACAAGCTGTTCGATTTCAAGGTTAGTTTTGTGTTGGTGTGTGCGCCCATCCCCCCCTTGCGGTGTAAAGACTTTGGCAGCTGCGACGAGTACAGACACCAGTGCATCGGCATATCAGTCGATGTCCTCATTAATCTTGAGCTGTGGAGTTAGTTCAATGTGGGAACTTACGTACTTTTTGAACTTCAGCCAGTTGGTTAGATGCGACGTCAGCCTGCAAGGGTGCTCGATTTATTCCGGGCTTTGAAGAAGAGTTATTAGCACTGGTGAGTGGTCCGATGATAGATCCAAAAGCGATTTTGCAGATATAAGATTGCGAGAAATATTTTTTGTCACAGCAAAATCAATTAAATCGGGTAGTTTTCTAGGATCTGTAGGCCAGTATGTAGGGCTGCCTGGCGAAACGTAGTCCAGTTTGTTGCATGTTTTAATGAGTGCATCATATATTTGCCTTCCTTTTGGGGGTCACAAGGCGGGATCCCCAGTGTGTGTGCTTGGCGTTGTAATCTCCTGCTGCTATAAATCGCTCTCCAAGTGAATTGTAGAAGTCCATGAATTGGTCTTCGGAGACTGTAAAACGGGGTGGGCAGTAAACAGCGGCAATGGCAAGGTTGCAGTTGCCCAACTGTAATTTTACCGATGTAGCATGCAAATAGTTTTTTGCAAACCTTTGGTGAAAGTGGTGTTTGATGCGGTCTCTTATTAAAATTCCGGTTCCGCCATGTGCTTTACCATCTGGATGATCGGTGCTATAGAACGTGTATCCCCGTATTTGAAAGTTATATTTGCTGGTGAGATGCGTTTCTGCCAGCAGCATAACGTCGATGTGGTTTTCGTTCAGAAATTTAGTTATTTCAAGTTTATGATGTGAAACACCGTTGGCGTTCCACAGAGTTATTCGAAGACTAGGCATAGTTTATTTGGACTGCTGAGCTTCAAGCATTTTTGGGTTTGCACAACGGTTTGGTTGGTGGTTTTCATGAATGACATAAATTCCATCATATTTTGTTGCAAGGTTATCACCATAGTTTCCATGTTACTTTGTGGGTGTCCAATGGCCTGCGGGATGTTATCCATTTTCGGCTCTATGTAAGCTGTGCCTGATCTTAGAGCACTGGCGTAAGAAATGCCGTTCGTGGTAATTGAAGGGCCCATCATTTGGACCTGGCTGCTTTTGCGAAGAAAGCTGCCGGTGTCGTTTGTGATCTCATGTAAATGTTCTGTGTGTTCTGGGAGCGGGCCGTTGTCGATCGTTGCATCCGACTTTTCATTTCCTTGTAGACTGGACAGCCTCTGTAGTTTGCTGTGTGGTTTCCTTGGCAGTTTACACACTTTTTAGTGAGACAGTCTTCCTTGTTGGCAGGGCAGTGTTCAGAGCCGTGGCAGTTTCCACAAGCTACACATACTGACCTGATGGCGCAGTAAGTCCTGGTGTGTCCGTATTCCTGGCAATTCGTGCATTGCACTGGCCCGTTCCGTTTGTGCGGCTCTTCTACTGTGATCCTACGATGCATACGATGCAGGTACTGCAGCTTGTAGATCGGGTGCACTGCGTTTTTTTTCAAAGTTCTGCTGTCTGGTTCCAGCTCGACCTTGAATAGTGGTTGCGGCTTCTTGTTATACCCTTGCAGAGGGTATTATGATTTCAGTCAGAAGTTTGCACCGCAGTGAAGGAGACGTTTTCGACCCTATAAAATATATATATTCTTGATCACTGATCAATGATCAGCATCACTAGACGAGTCGATCTAGTCATGTGCGTCTGTCCGTCCGTCTGTCCATCTGTCAGTCCGTTTCTACGCAAACTAGTCTATCAGTTTTAAAGCTATCGGGCTAAAACTTTCCCAAAAGTCTTCTTTCTTTTGCAGGTAGTATATAAAACGGAACGAGACGGATCGGACAACTATATCATATAGCTTCCATAGGAATAATCAGGGAAAAAATGTAAAAAAATTATATCTTAGGTGTTTTTCAATATATAACGTCCTACTTTTGGAAATACCTTTTTTATCTAATTCTGAATTTCGAATAAAATGTTATCAAAATCGGACGACTATATCATATAGCTGCCATAGGAACGATTGGAAAATTAATGGGAATATAATAGGAAATAAATTATTGCTTCGTTGGTTTTTATTGTACACTCATAGAAATTTTCCGGTAAAATCGCCCTAAAAACAAGGTGGTTGATATTTTCTGGGAACTGGACTCAACACATACACACACACACACACGAACATCGTTTCAGCTAATTTATTTGTTGAATTGTCGGCGCTATATCGGACGATGCCGTTGGGGGCAGGACGCAGCAGACTTGTATAACCGCCGGTTATAACTGAAAAATCATCTTTGTAATCGAATTTAGGAGATATATATAAGGAGAAAAAACAACTTACTTGAGAAAAACATTACATGTCACTACGCGGGATCGAACCCACGGCCTCTCGAGCTGGAGTCTAACGCTCTAGCGCTGCACCATAGTCCCATCGCGCTAAGCAACGTACAAACACTGTACACATCTTATTTTCTAGCGGTCTAAGTTATACAAACAAAAACTTGTATTTTTTTGCTGATGGCTGGGATACTTCGGGCCGTTCCTTCGCATGCTTAACATAAATTAGTCTTTAAACTCAGAATTTCCATATTTATTTAAGGTTTAAAGACTACTTTAAATTTAACATGCGGACGAATAAACTTAACTAGTAATAAAAACTCTAATAACAAAAAAAAAAGTGTTGACCCACACAGGAATCGAACCCACGACCTGTATTTTCAAACAGCAAATCTGAAAGTGCGAGTGCTTAGACCGCTGGGCTACCCGTTTTCAAACTTTTGGTGCGATTTTTAAGGCGATTCGCCCGTGAAGTTAGGTAGATTTTCTAACTCACTTGTTTTGACCTGTCAACTACACACACATGTTCATAACATGTTTTACATGTATATATGT
Source organism: Drosophila prostipennis (assembly GCA_037075205.1). Classification (NCBI taxonomy): domain Eukaryota; kingdom Metazoa; phylum Arthropoda; class Insecta; order Diptera; family Drosophilidae; genus Drosophila; species Drosophila prostipennis. The sequence goes on from JBAMCJ010000050.1 coordinate 24,430, forward strand.
ATCCATTAAAATTCGTTTGAATCTTGGTAGTATTTAGGGTAATTTTTTGTGCTTTTTTGTTCAACGTTTTAGGGCGATTTCGCCCTAAAAAGAAGGAATTACTTTTGGAGTCAACTCATAAAAATTCGCCCTAAAATATAGGACAAATTTGCCTTTTTGAAAAAACTAACCCTAAACGAGGACGGAAGCTAACTTCGGCAAGCCGAAGTTTTAATACCCTTGCAGATTTCACGAATGAAAACTTGACTAGAAAAGCAACATGAATTAACAAAACAACAAAATATTTTATAATTGAAAAAAATATAATTTTTAAATTTTTCACCCTATTGTTCCCATGGGAGCTATAGGATATAGACGTCCGATCGGCACGCGCTTCTACCCTAATCAAGGTATGCATAAAAGAATACGATTTGGAAAGTTTCATGTCAATAGCTTATATTCTGCGCGAAATATCCTGAAAAACGTCAAATCTTGACCGATTTCACCCTATTGTTCCTATGGGAGCAATAGGATATAGACGTCCGATCGGCACGCGCTTTTACCCTGATCAAGGTACGCACAAAAAAATACGATTTGGAATGATTCTTGTCAATAGCTCTTAAACTGAGCGAAATATCTTCATTTTTTGAAAGCTATATCCGATTGTTCCTATGGGAGCTATAGGATATAGACGTCCGATCGGGTCGGTTTTCAAACTTGATCTGCGTACACATGTTTTAGGAAGACTGTGAAAGTTTGAAGTCGCTAGCTTTTAAACTGAGCTCGCAAACGGTATTGAAACAGACATACAGACGGACAGACGGACAGACGGACAGACGGACAGACGGACAGACGGACAGACGGACAGACGGACAGACGGACATGGCTATATCGACTCCCCTACTGATCCTGATCAAGAATATATATACTTTATGGGGTCGGAAACGTCTCCTTCACTGCGTTACAAACTTCTGACCAAAATTATAATACCCTCTGCAAGGGTATAAAAAGGTATGCCGCTTAGGGATCCGAGCCCTATTGACCGAGTTATGGGTTTTGGAAGTGTGTATCGGGGCCATTTTTCGGCAACTCATCGAAAACTTCAAATTACCGCCATAAAACCAGTCAAAAATCGACTATCTCCAAAAGTAAAATATTTTAATGCAGATTACACTATTTTCAAATAACAAACTTAAAAAGGTATGCCGCTTAGGGATCCGAGCCCTATTGACCGAGTTATGGGTTTTGGAAGTCTGTATGGGGTCCATTTTTCTGCAACTCATCGAAAACTTCAAATTACCGCCATAAAACCAGTCAAAAATCGACTATCTCCAAAAGTAAAATATTTTAATGCAGATTACACTATTTTCAAATCACAAACTTAAAAAGGTATGCCGATTAGGGATCCGGGCTCAATTGACCGAGTTATGGGCTTCGGAAGTGTGTATCGGGGCCATTTTTCGGCAACTCATCGAAAACTTCAAATTACCGCCATAAAACCAGTCAAAAATCGACTATCTCCAAAAGTAAAATATTTTAATGCAGATTACACTATTTTCAAATAACAAACTTAAAAAGGTATGTTGCTTAGGGATCCGAGCCCTATTGACCGAGTTATGGGTTTTGGAAGTCTGTATGGGGTCCATTTTTCTGCAACTCATCGAAAACTTCAAATTACCGCCATAAAACCAGTCAAAAATCGACTATCTCCAAAAGTAAAATATTTTAATGCAGATTACACTATTTTCAAATAACAAACTTAAAAAGGTATGCCGCTTAGGGATCCGAGCCCTATTGACCGAGTTATGGGTTTTGGAAGTGTGTATGGGGTCCATTTTTCTGCAACTCATCGAAAACTTCAAATTACCGCCATAAAACCAGTCAAAAATCGACTATCTCCAAAAGTAAAATATTTTAATGCAGATTACACTATTTTCAAATAACAAACTTAACGAGGACGGAAGCTAACTTCGGCAAGCCGAAGTTTTAATACCCTTGCAGATTTCACGAATGAAAACTTGACTAGAAAAGCAACATGAATTAACAAAACAACAAAATATTTTATAATTGAAAAAAATATAATTTTTAAATTTTTCACCCTATTGTTCCTATGGGAGCTATAGGATATAGACGTCCGATCGGCACGCGCTTCTACCCTAATCAAGGTATGCATAAAAGAATACGATTTGGAAAGTTTCATGTCAATAGCTTATATTCTGCGCGAAATATCCTGAAAAACGTCAAATCTTGACCGATTTCACCCTATTGTTCCTATGGGAGCAATAGGATATAGACGTCCGATCGGCACGCGCTTTTACCCTGATCAAGGTACGCACAAAAAAATACGATTTGGAATGATTCTTGTCAATAGCTCTTACACTGAGCGAAATATCTTCATTTTTTGAAAGCTATATCCGATTGTTCCTATGGGAGCTATAGGATATAGACGTCCGATCGGGTCGGTTTTCAAACTTGATCTGCGTACACATGTTTTAGGACGACGGTATTGAAACAGACATACAGACGGACAGACGGACAGACGGACAGACGGACAGACGGACAGACGGACAGACGGACATGGCTATATCGACTCCCCTACTGATCCTGATGAAGAATATATATACTTTATGGGGTCGGAAACGTCTCCTTCACTGCGTTACAAACTTCTGACCAAAATTATAATACCCTCTGCAAGGGTATAAAAATATTTTCCATGGCGATTTTTCGTATATTTAGGAAAATTTTCTATGAGTGTATTCTCTTCTACTCTGGGATATGCTCTTTTTAAATGTTCGGTTTTAATTTTATCAATTTCGAACTACTATATCTTATAGCTGCCATAAGAACGATCGGAAAATTAGTGATTAATAGGAATTATCTGCAAGGGTATGTATATAAGCTTCGGCTGGCCGAAGCTATCTTCCTTTCTTGTTTTTGTTCATAATGTTTATAACATTTTTTGCACAAAAACCGTTTTCTTCATTCATCGAGTTCTATTCCCTTAAGCACAACTTGCAAGCCTTTGCAGCTTTCTATCTGGAACTTATAGTAATTCTTTTTGGCATTGTTTAAGTACTTTGACACTGCTCGTGTTTGAAAAAATATTTGGTTTTTGAAAAAATATCATTAATGATATTTGAAAATATCAATTTAAAATATCGAAATATCGATGATATTTTCTATTTTTCCAAATTTTAAATTTTATTGGGAGAGGACATCACAGGCTGCTCATTTAAAATTCACAGCGCACAGTACCGTTAATATGTTGCTTTAATACCAGATATGAAGAAAATCAAGAAATCGAAAAATTTTATCAAATCAATTTCACGTTTTTTTTTATTAAATACAAGAATTCTAAAATGAAAGCTTATGTTCTTCATATATTTTGATGCAATAATTACGAATTTGGTCATGAAAACATTCTCCACGGTCCGGATTTTAAAAAATTTCGTTTTTAAAAACAAAACATTGTCTTGTAATGTTTTTCTTAAATTTATTGGTGTTTAAAAGAACCCGAAATCAAAATTTTTCGACTCTCAAGGAGAAATTTACGAAATCCTTCTCTTGGAGACCGTCTCCTAGCCAGATTCCTGATTATTGCAACAAAATATATATATATATGGGCGGTTCTTTTACAAACCGAACGGATTTGGCCAAAAATATTTTTTCACATTTTTGATTTGCCTGAAACTTTTTTTACGTATACTATTCGGAAAATAAGTAAACACGTGTATCAGGATTTGGCCGAAAAAAAATTATTTTTTTTTTTTAGAATTTTTTTTAGTTTGCCAAAAAACGTTAATTTTGAAAAAGTACCCTCTCATTGAAAATCTGTATCTCCGGTTATAGTAATCTCATTGAAAATCTGTATCTCCGGTTATAGTAATCCGATTGCCTTCGTGTCTTTTGCATTAATCCCTCTTAAACCTCTTCTTTAAAAAAAAAAATTTTTTTTTAAAAATGAGTTTTTAATTTCTTAAAAATAAATACAAATTAAGATTTTAAAAAATTTTTTTAACGGGTTCCCCAAAAAAAAAATTTTTTTTTAGTTTAACATATGCGCCATATTGTTAGTTACAATCGTTTTTTTCCAAAAAGGTGGAGCCATGTTTAGTTTTTAAACTATCGAATTTGTTTTAACAAGGCCTCGGCTCTTTTCTATGTAAAAACGTTGCAGCAAGTAGGGCTACTCTTTTATTCTTGTCGGATCCTTATGGAATTCAAGTTTTCTCATCGATTACTAGTCCTTTAACAATTTTTAATGATTAAAAGTTAAGTTGTAAGTGTTTTGACAATTTTTAAATGGCAAAAAGTAAAAAGTCATTTTTTAATCTATAAAAAACCACAATTATTTATTTAACCCTCCATTTCATAAACAATAATTTTAAAATTTTTTTATTTATTATTTTTTTGTATTATGTATTTATTTTAACTTTTTTAAATATTTTTTTTTAATTTTTAAAAAAAATTTATTTAATAAAAATAAAAAATTATTAAATTGAAGAAAAAAATGTTTTTTAATTTGTATTTTATCTAACAGATTTAAATAATTATTTTTTAATATTTTATTATTTAATGGAGGGTTAAAAAATTAAATGGAGGGTTATAAATGTTGTTAAAATGGTTTAAAAAAATTATGATCATAATCTTATGGCATAGCCGCAACTAACTGCATTTAAATTTTTTGGAAATTCAGCCTCCTTAACCAAGTCCCCAATATTTTCCAATTTTGTTATGTATGACGTCACGGCCTCCACATATGTATGTATGTATGTTCTGCTGGCGCACTTTGCATTAAGTCGTAAATGTGTGTATGTAGCATTTTAAGTGTGACCACGCAAGGGAAAAAATGAAAATACCAGTCACAAAAAATTTAAAATGCGCGGTTAAAAAATCGATTATATCGCAAATCTTTTCTTTTGTTTTCAAATGTCGAGTTATCTACAAACTTTGGATTTGTAAAAAACAAAAATAAACAATGATTCGCTCAGCTATGTACACACACACGCACGAAATATGTATATCCAAAAAAAACAAGATAATACTGATATCCTTTTGCTAAAAGAATATTTCATTTACATTTCCACAACAGATTTAAGACATTTTGTATCCGATTTTTGTGATTTAAAATTCAAATCGCATTGATAATATTAAAAGAACATTAAATATTCAAACCAATTGATTCTCACACTCTTTATTACACGTGCCTCACATTGTTTAAACAAATACAATTTTTTAAACAATTTGATTCACGGCGTCCCCCACCTGTCTTTATTAATATAAAGGAAAAGGTATGGGAATATATGTAGCTTTTCTACATACATACATATATATTTTCTATCTTAATTTCCACGGGCGAAGCTGCGGCTCACCTTGCTAGTATATATATATATACACTTTTAATTTTAATTTTAATTTTTTTTTTTTTTGGACACATCACCATTTGTAAAGTAGTATGTAAATTACAAATAAAATTATATGAAATGCTAGGAAAAGAAATCTGTACTTAAAGACTTTAAAAATACTCGCTGCTGGTCCGTCATACAACTGCGGGCATCTCAAAACACGCCATCTTATGGCAGAGGACCATCTTTCAGATGCAACTGAACTTTCAGGAGTAATACGGCAAGGTAAGGCTAAGTCTTTAAAGTTACCAACCATTAAAAAGGACCAAAATGTCATTTACAAATAATATATTCGATATTTCGGACAAAAAAAATATCGCTATGATAATATTTTTTAGAGAAAATATCATCGATATATCGATATTTTGATATATTTTCGACATCCCTACTCGGAAATCGTCTTCAGTTTTGGTTTGCAGTTTAGTTTCGCTTATATTCCCTTTAATAAGCGGAATAACATGAAAGTTTTCTTTTCCGACTAGCTCAACTATTTTGTTGACTAGGGCATTCGAGGTCTTCTCCCGAATAAAGATGGGTGGCGGCTTCAGTTTCCTTAGGGCTAATTGTTCAGCCTCTGTTTCGGGCTCCGCCAGAATGGAAAATCTATTTTCATTTAATGGTCCGAGATTTTCAGGGCCTTTGTTGGCACGGTTTACTTTGGGCTTATTGCCTTAAGATTTTTTTGGGGGTGTTAGCTTGCGCTTGGAGATATTAAAGTAGCGATCCATGCCTGTCTGCATGGCCGAGCTCGCTTGCGAAATTGTCATTTCTTCTACCGTAGGTTTGTTTTTGGCGATTGACCCGATTTTTGCACTTGGTTATGTTGTTGCTTTACCCGCTGCAGAAGAAGAGAGTGAAGTCGTTATTGCATTGTTGGCGACAGAGACCGTTGTAGTGGTGGCAGAAGCTCGGTTGGAGTTTTGCTTTGCTCACTCCATGGCGTTTGAGCGGTGAGAAGCGGGGCGGGAGAGCAGGAACTGGCTCTCTGGTTTTCGGCGGTCAGTAAACTTGCACTTTCTTGCACTTTCGGTTCTAGAGTATTACTCGTGAAAAAGAAATAAGCATTGTTGCGGGACAAAGAAAGACGACATTTGTCTTGCTCTCTCTGAATTTTTTCACAGGCTTCGTCTTGTTGTTTTTGGCGTTGAGTGCGCTAATCCACGTTCTTATTCATTTGCTTATTGATAGTGCGAAAAAATGTATTAATTAATTAATTAAAGCTATAGTTCACGATATGCGATTAGCATCGCGAAACGCAAAACCTCACGTTTATAAATTCTTCAAACTTTTTCGAAGGAGTGAATATTTTTTTTTTTCGGAGCGTTAAGAAAACACGTCTACACGCGACCGAAGTAAAATAAAAAAAAAACAAGAGAGGACGCTATAGTCGGGTGCCCCGACTATCAGATACCCGTTACTCAGCTAAAGGGAGTGCGAGGAAGACGGAGAAAAAAAACTTTGATCAGGCATAACTTTTTAACGAATGGTCCGATTTAAAAAATTTCTTCATCATTTCGATAGGTATTGATAAACACAACAAAACTGCATTTTTATTTTTCCGAAATATTTAAATTTTTAAAATCGTATATAAGCGATTGTGGGGGCGTTAAAGGGGGCGTGGCACCCTTTTGAAACAAACTTGCGCTGCGTAACTCCTAGAATCTGCATGCAAAATGCCAATCTTCTAGGTTTTATAGTTTCCGAAATCTCAGCGTTCATACAGAGTCTGTATTACAGACTGACAGACAGACAGACAGACATGGCTAGATCGACTCGGCTAGTGATCCTGATCAAGAATATATATACTTTATTGGGTCGGAAACGCTTTTTTCTAGCTGTTACATACTTTTGCACGAATAAAATATACCCTTTTACACTACGAGTAACGGGTATAAAAATATAAATACGAATTTGTTGTTTTAATCTGTGGATTCAAACAGAGATGCGAGCCAATCTTTAATATTGTTTATGATTGAAGTTTGGGATGAGACATTCGGTTCGTCTACGCTGAAATTATCTCCAACATAATCTTCGTCAGGCCATTTCAGGTCTTAGCATCCTTCGTGTGATTGAACTACCAAACATTCTCTTTTTCGCTGCCCAGCCACTCGAAAAAAATGTTTTTCTGCTTTGCATATTAAAGTTTGTAGATATAGTTGAAGAAAAATAAGTTTTTGAATAAGTTCTCCCATAGCAGTGTTGTGTATATAAGCATTATCAGTACTTTTTCATTATCATTAGAAAAATAATGCTAAATAATTAAATATTTTTGAAAAAGTAATGCTAATGAAAATTCAGTTCATTATTTTTTGAAAAAGTAATGCCAATTGAATAGCATTGCATTACTTTTCAAAAAAATAATGCCAATGAAAAAATAATTCATTATTTCTGGCATAAGTAATGCTAATGGAAAAATATTTCATTACATTTGAAAAATTCAATTCTAATGCTTATTTTTCAGTAAAAATATAATGGTAATTGAACATTTTCTAAATAAATAGAAAATATCCGACCTTTAAATGAACGTAGCTTTGTGACTTCTTAAAGGAAATCAAGCTGAAGCTATGCTTAATTTAATTTCGTTTATTGGGCCTTTTCAAGAATTCGCGCTTTTTTATATCCATCTCTAAATTGTCCCATAACAACATTGGATCACAATTTTTATAGCCAATTCTCTTCTGAAGAATTCGCTGTTTTCCGATATCCACTTCAAAAGTTCCCAATAAAACATAGGATCCAAACTTAAAATGACATTAATGGCCCATCCTCTTCTGAAGAACTCGCGGTTTTTCTATGTCCACCTCAACAGTTCCCAATAAAACATAGGAACATAGAAACTTAAAATGACATTAATGGCCCATCCTCTTCTGAAGAACTCGCGGTTTTTCTATGTCCACCTCAAAAGTTCCCAATAAAATTTAGGAACATAGAAACTTAAAATGACTTCAATGGCCAATCCTCTTCTGAAGAACTCGCGGTTTTTCTATGTCCACCTCAAAAGAGCTCCTCCTGTCATATTGACTGCCGAGTGAAAACAAGTAAGCGGACATAGAAAAACCGCGAGTTCTTCAGAAGAGGATTGGCCATTGAAGTCATTTTAAGTTTCTATGTTCCTAAGTTTTATTGGGAACTTTTGAGGTGGACATAGAAAAACCGCGAGTTCTTCAGAAGAGGATGGGCCATTAATGTCATTTTAAGTTTCTATGTTCCTATGTTTTATTGGGAACTGTTGAGGTGGACATAGAAAAACCGCGAGTTCTTCAGAAGAGGATGGGCCATTAATGTCATTTTAAGTTTCTATGTTCCTATGTTTTATTGGGAACTGTTGAGGTGGACATAGAAAAACCGCGAAATCTTCAGAAGAGGATGGGCCATTGATGTCATTTTAAGTTTGGATCCTATGTTTTATTGGGAACTTTTAAAGTGGATATCGGAAAACAGCGAATTCTTTAGAAGAGAATTGGCTATAAAAATTGTGATCTAATGTTGTTATGGGACAATTTAGAGATGGATATAAAAAAGCGCGAATTCTTGAAAAGCCCCAATAAACGAAATTAAATTAAGCATAGCTTCAGCTTGATTTCCTTTAAGAAGTCACAAAGCTACGTTCATTTAAAAATGTCTGATATTTTCTATTTATTTAGAAAATGTTCAATTACCATTATTATTTTTACTGAAAAATAAGCATTAGAATTGAATTTTTCAAATGTAATGAAATATTTTTTCATTGGCATTATTCTTTTGAAAAGTAATGCAATGATTTTTCATTGGCATTACTTTTTTTAAAGTAATGAATTCAAATTTCATTGGCATTACTTTTTTAAAAGTAATTCATTATTAAGCATTACTTTTTTGAATTATAATGAAGCCCGATTTCATTAGCATTACTTTTTTTAATGATAATGAAATTACCAATCCATTACAAAAGTATTTCATTGGGCACAACTCTGTCCCATAGGAATAATTGTAAAAAATATACCTATAATAATACATTATAACTTTGTAGAAAGTAGGCGTTTCAATTTTTGGCAAATTTAAAATAACATTTTTAACAGGAACAGCACCGATCGAGTGAGGACTAAACTTTGGGTAGGGGAATGTAGGGTAATGTGACGAACTCGTCGAATCTCATATATGACGTCACGACAAAAATTCCAAATAAATGTAGTCGTCTCCCCTTATCGTGTCGACAATGTTTTTACAGTAATATTAATAAGAAGTCCCGTAATTTCTTCGTGACGTTTTTTTTTTCTAAAAAGGTGGCGCGCAAATTAGCAAACCTATTCAATTTATTTGTGTTTCAGCAGTGCCAGAGTGAAGATGTGTTGAAAACAGAGCTTGCAAGTATCGGTCAACCTTTTCAAAGTGTTGGAAAAAAACCTGTCACTTACAAACCCTATGACAACTGGGAGTGATCTAACACCTTAAAAGGGTTTTTGCTTAACAGATGTTACGCTCAGAGCAAAACTCTTTTTTTTAGAGTTACTTCGGTTTCGGTTTCTACTGAAAACGGAAAACGGTCTTTTGTGAATGTATGAGTGTGTGTGTGTGACCTGTTCGTCCAAGCACAAATCAGTTTTACTTCTACTCGTATGCCGTGTTTTGTGGTTAAAATGGACCGTGAAGAAAATAAAGAAGTACATTTGTTTTTCAAATATGAAAATGGTAAATCCACGTGTAATGTGTGTGGCCTGCAGATGAGTGGAAAGCGCTTAACAAATCTTAAGAGGCATTTGACCTCAAAGCATTCAGAAGCATTGGAAGATTTGGACGTAAGCAGCACAAGTGCGAAAATAACAGCAAAAAAAACGGAAAATTTGCATAAAGACCAATGAGGACATCATATCTTCATCGATTGTGAAAATTGTCACAACAGACGGCAGACCTTTTCGGATGTTGGACAGTGAAGGATTCCGCGACATCGTCAATCCAATTTTTGATGCCCTTTCGATGGATCGTATAACCTCCCGAAACATAATGAGTTTTGTTTCTGAAAAGGAGGTGGCAATCAGGCAAGACATAAAGTCTTTGGTGAAAGGAAAGCTAATTTCAATTAAGGTAGATGTTGCTACTAGGCTGGACAAAGCCATACTAGGAGTCAACCTGCAAATGATAAGCTCCTCAATGGAAAAAAGTGAAATTATAATTAAAACATTAGGAATGATCCAATTATTCGAATCGCATACCGGCCGCTACATCAAGGAACGTATTATAGACATTTTACGTGAATACGAAATCGACATTGAAAACGTTTTCAGGTAAGTGTAACTTGCAGGAGGAACAATTGTTCTACAGCGATTTTTTCATTTTATGGATTGAACTAAGATTGAAATGCGAAAAAAACAAAAATCACTTATCTTCAATGCTAGTTGATCAACTTCAAATTAGGGAAGGTAAGCTCTTAGAGAGTGAAGTTTTATCGGCTGCCATTTATATGGACCCAAGGATTAATTTGGTGTTGACAGTCCCTCAAAAATTGTTGGCGAAAAAACTTTTAAAACAAATTGCATGCCGCATTTACCACCTCAAGCATGTAAGCTACCTCTCAAAAATAGCCAGTAGGTTTGAAGAGTCCCGCTTAATATTTTTATATTACTGTTGTGTACTTTGTTTATAGTTAGTGTGATTTAGATATTATATTGTGTCTGTCTTAAACTAGATCGTAAATCGTGATTATAATTATATTGTATTAAATTCCCTCTTATTAATAGAATCTGACATCGCACTCTGGAGATGAATTGAAAGGTCGCTCTGAAGATCAAGAATCGTTCGCTACAACTAGCTCCGAGGAAAAGTCCCTGTTCGCGGCATATTTGGATGGAGTTCAAACGGTGTCCCAAGCCCAAGAAAAGCCAGCAACTGACCAGCTGTTCAAATTATATACAGAAATTGAAAATTTCGACATAGCAAATGGCCGTTTACCATTAAATGGAAATATTCTACAATTTTTTAACAATTTAAAATTTAAATCACCACTTTTGGCAGATCTCGCACACGTACTTACTTGCTACTCCAGCCACGCAAGTATCCGTGGAAAGAGCTTTCTCCGCCCTACACTTTATTTTAAGTGAAAGGCGTAGTTCGCTTAGTCCAGAACACTTAAATTCTTTATTGATTGTTAAACTAAATTCTTAATAAAAATCTTTGTAAATATGTGTATTCCGATGCTTTTATTATCTGTATTTTCTACGTAACATTCATGCACATATCACAGCAGGCCTATACTTTTCGCTTTCTGATGAAAACCCATTTTTATACCCGTTACTCGTAGAGTACAAGGGTATATTGTATTCGTGCAAAAGTATGTAACAGCTAGAAGGAAGCTTTTCCGACCCTGTAAAGTATTTATATTCTTGATCAGGATCACTAGCCGAGTCGATCTAGCCATGTCCGTCTGTCCGTCTGTCCGTCCGGATGAACGCTGAGATCTCGGAAACTACAAAAGCTAGAATATTGGGACTACCAACACATATTCTTGGGCTTCCTACGCAGCGCAAGTTTATTTCAGTTGACCGCCACGCCCCCTCTAACGCCCACAATCGCCCACAGTCGCCGACAAACAATACTAAAATGTGTCTGGCGCCCACATTTTTAAATTTTTTAAATCGGACCATTCGTTAAAAAGTTAAGCCTGATCAAAGTTTATATCTCCATCTCCCTCGCACTCCCTTCAGCCGAGTGACGGGTATTAGATAGTCGGGACACCAACCCGACTATAGCGTTCTCTCTTGTTCTGACTTTTATTGAACAGTAGTCTTTCAGAAACCCTTTTAGGTGACTGTTAACTTAAAAGGGTCTCACCGAGTGGTTACTGAAAGACCGATTGCTTTGTTCGGTTGAGCCGAACGGTCGGACCGAAACCGACAAGCAAAACGAAAAAGGGTTCCGCTCAGAGAGAGAGTTTGTGAGCAACATTATTTTCGGTTTTGTCGAGAGTCAAACTGCCTTAGGAAAATCGGTTGACAGTTATTTGCAAGCTCTGGTTGAAAATAAAATCAAATAAATATATACACGTATAAATGAGATCTTTATCAACAGTTTTTGGTACTTGGCGTTTTTTTATTTTGCGCCGTTTGAGAGTGACACCGTTTTTGCTCCAAGTGTACCTTGTAGGGTATTGTGACATTTAATATTTTATGGTGACAAATTTTTTTTATTCAAGAATTTTAATTGTTCTGGTTGATTTTATGTAGAAAACTATAATATTAACAGATAACATTAAATGCTGCAGTTTCGTTTTAGTTTTGTATTGTTTTTTGTGGTGCTCTCAGTTGGAAAGGATGGCTCACACCAAAACTGTGGGATTTAACTCTGATGAAATTTCGAATCGTACTTTTACAAAAATATGCTCAGTAGATGTAAGCAACTTTCTGCTTTTAAACTTTTGGAAAATATTGATTTTTGGGGAAGTTACATTAAAGAACAAATCGTTCGTCACATTACCCTACAACTTTTGAAAGTGCAAAAAAAGAAGGGTTCACGCCAAACGCTGTGGGATTTGGCTGCGTTGGAATTTCGACTCCAAATTTTACAGAAATATGCTCAGTAGATGTAAGCAACTTTCTGCGTTTACACTTTTGAAAAATATTGATAGAAAAGTAACATTAAAACAAGAGAGAACGCTATAGTCGGGTTGGTGTCCCGACTATCTAATACCCGTCACTCGGCTAAAGGGAGTCCGAACGCCGTAGTCGGGTTGGTGTCCCGACTATCTAATAAACGTAACTCAGCTAAAGGGAGTGCGACGGAGATGGAGGATATGAAACTTTGATCAGGCCTAACTTTTAAACGAATGGTCCGATTTAAAAAATTTCTTCTACATTTCGATAGGTATTGATAAACACAACAAAACTGCATCCCTACTTTTCCGAAATATTTAAATTTTTAAAATCGTATATAAGCTATTGTGGGCGTTAGAGGGGGCGTGGCACCTTCTGGAAACAAACTTGCGCTGCGTAGGAAATCCAAGAATCTTCATGCCAAATGCCAATCCTCTAGCTTTTATAGTTTCCGAGATCTCAGCGTTCATACGGACGGACAGACGGACAGACGGACAGACAGACATGGCTAGATCGACTCGGCTAGTGATCCTGATCAAGAATATATATACTTTATGGGGTCGGAAACGCTTCCTTCTAGCTGTTACATACTTTTGCACGAATACAATATACCCTTTTACTCTACGAGTAACGGGTATAAAAACGACAACTATATCATAGGAATATTCGGAAAAAAAAATGTAAAAAAATTATATCTTGGGTGTTTTTGGAAATACAATTTTTATCTAATTCTGAATTTCCAATAAAATTTTATCAAAATCGGACGACTATGTATATCATATAGCTGGCGGCTCTGCGAAATAAGTCCCCAAGAAATAGGTCCCAAAAAAAAAATGAAATAAGGCCCCAAAAATTGGGGAGTTGTTTCATATGAAATAAGTCCCCAATTTAAAAAACGAAATAACTCCCCAATCCCAAAAAGTCGGCAATACAAAAAAAATGAAAAAAGGTCCCCAAAAGGTTTGGGGAGTTATTTCATAGGAAATATAAGTTCCCAATTCAAAAAAAAAATAACACCCCAAATTTGTTTTAGTTGTTTTGATGTGTGTATTTTACGTTTTTTTAAATTATTTAAAATTAAATAAAGACTTGCATGGTATCTTCAACATCTTTTCTGCAATTGCTTCTGCTTGTAGTTTTAGATGACATTCAGCGGAAGTTTTTAAATGTTTGCATGGAAAAAATAAAATATTTGGAACCAAGTCCATCCATGGTATCGGATTATTAGCGGCTTCCTCTTCATCTGAATTTTCGTCTGCCGAATCGTAACCTACATCATGAAAAATTTTCTCTTTTTCCATAATGTTGGCACAAATGTCATTATCCTTATACACCATCCGAGAATGAAAGGAAGCTGCATTTAGCTTTTCTTCCTCCAATAGCAATGTTCCTTCCTTAATCTTTTTATCTTTTTCGTCTTTTATGTGTCGAAGAACCTCCACTCTCAGTTAGTTGTATAAATTGGCGACTTTTAAAGTATTCCTCGTCCCGAATAACTTTAACAAATTTAAACAAATTGCCATTTGGCAACACAGAACGCCCTAAAACACCATTGTATCCTTTCACAGCTGCTGTCGTGTGAGTATTTTCCTTATACACTGAAAAGTTATTGCAGCCCACCTAGTTACAATTTCAGAAATAAGTTTATATTTTTAATATTTTACGTTAAGAGGTGTTACCTTCTTAATCCACTGCTTGTCGAAATAAGTTAAAAAATTGCGAAAATCGTTGTTAACATCAAACATAAAAATTCGAATATTGATTTCGTGAAAAGAGCTTTCAATTAAATACGGAGGTAGCAATGGTAAGGCCAATATTTTGTGAAAATCCCAACAAGCTTGTTTTGAATTCCTAATAAATTCTAGCAAGGACTTGTGTTTGCTCATATTTCTTCTTAATGCTTGGCAAAAATGGAACCTTAAAACGAAAAAAATGTAATCGAAAATAAAAACGGCAATTTACATACCAGCAACCAACAGTTTTAACTGTGGGATACACATTTCGGATGGCTTTTCTAATGGCTGCCTCATAATCTGTTATTATTGTTGAAGGCTCCAAATCGAATACATTTTCTTTGATATATTGTAATAATTCTTCATAACATTTTTTATGTTTTTTATTCATTAAAATGAAAAATACTGGAAATACCTAAGAAGAAAAGGTTTAATTCTTAACGCCCTCAACTTCCAAGAACTTATAAAAAGCAAAAAGTCTATAATATTACCCAAAAGTATATTTGAAATAGAGAAAATTTTTTTAAAAATCGCGCGATTTTTAAAAAAAAAATTCTCGCTTGCGGCGCAGTTTGACCTTTCCATCGTTAAGCATGTTAAATATTATATATGTATGAATTCATTAATATTCTATTTGTTTGGAAAGAATGCAGTTATTTACCTCCTCAAAATATTGAATATAAATAACAAGTAGCTGTTTAAAGCACCCTTTTGGAACTATTTTAAAAGTTCCATCCCTTAGGAATCTTCTATTATGTGGAGGTATGTTTTCTTTTATTCCACTTATTATTTTTAAAGAGGAAAATATGCAAAAAGCTTGTTTTTCCTCCTCGAATATACAAGCTGTACAGAATGACAGTGGATTTGACATATCCTTGGTTAGACCAAAAGAAGTCCACACATGCTCAAAATTGAATGCCTCTATAACTTGCACTGGAAGTCGAGGTGAAGTAATGAAGGTTTGGCTGGCGATATATTGTAAGCCGCGTCGAACCTACAAAATAATTAATATTTTATAAAGTTGCATAAGCACAATATCAATAAATACCTTTCGCAGGTATTACGAAACGCTGATCGAACGCAACTGATGGCACTATTTTCTGCTCCTAGAACGCCATTTACGTTAGAACATTGTTGTTTCATATCATTTAGAGCCATTATTTTTAAATACGCCTCTTCCTCGTTTTCATGGTTATGTTCAATAAATTTTGTAGGCAGTTCGCAGGTACCGTTTTCTAAAAGATTTAACCGAGCGCGGCAAGTTTTTTTTCGGCATTCTAGTTTTGTTATATTATTTTAACTCGATTTTTTCATATACAACATTTTTTGCTCTCTAACATAAAACAAATGGCTAGTTTGGCGTAGACCTATAATTATCTCGCACTCCATAGTTCACGTACACGAGCGACTTACTAGTAAACCAAACCTAGGTTATGATGTGATAGCTGTCAGGCGTTGCCTGGCACACTTACCCCTATTTAAGTCTGTCAAACAATTTGACAATTTTTTTTCCCCCAAAAAATCAAATACCTCCCCAAAATGAAATCTAAAATCGTTGTTGTTGTCCCCATACAAATTTTTGGGGACATATTTCACTTATTTGTTGGGGACTTATTTCGCAGAGCCTAGCTGCCATAGGAACGACCGGGAAATTAATGGAAATATAATAGGAAATAAATTATTGCTTCGTTGGATTTTATTGTATTCTCTTTTTAAATGTTTTCGAATTTCGATTTTAATTTGATCAATATCATATAACTGCCATATGAACGATCAGAAAATTAGTGATTAATAGGAATTGTTGGAGGAGAACGCCTCCGCTGACTATTATTTCTATCACATTGTAAATAGTTTATTTTCTGAAATCTGAAATCTTATTATTTTGTAAATCGATACATCGATACCCTGGAAGGCACGCGATCTGGCAACACCAGACTCGCTCCTTTCTCTCTCCCTTTGCTACTGCCATTCTTGTCGGAAATTTCCATGCCCACAAGTTTGGAGATTTTCACTGCCTGATGAACGAGCGAATGCGACGGACGCAAAATAAACTCAGCAACCAAGCCCAACTTAATAAGTGTTTTTATTTAATCGAGAACTAAGCCTACCAACAGGCATACGACTACAAATCATTTGGACTAGCGGAGCTCCAAAAGGCTGCAATTTATCTGGCCGAGAAAGCGGCCAACATTTTGGCGACCGTGACAGGACGGACTCTTGCCATTAGATGAGTCTTCGTCCAATTGCAACCATTTTGGATTCGTGTGTCTAATTATTTGTTCAGTTATCACAGACCAAGCTTGAGAAGCCCCACATACAGCGGCTGTCTCTGATCAACGTAACCTGCAGCAACAACAAGATTGAGTTTGGACTACGGTTTCGCAAGGGGACATAACCTCAACTCACAAGACACCGCGTGCCACCAAATTGCTCTCCACATACAGTTTTACAGTCATTGAGGAAAACCGCAAGTATACGCACACAGTGCAAATAAATATACATATACACCAATTTGCCTGTTTTCTTGGTCAATACTTAAACCTTATGGACAGCTAGGTTATCGTAGGGAACAGCTAATATATTTACGCAGATCACATACTTGGTTGTTTACACACACACCTACATAACTAGCCGTAGTGTTTTTGCGCTGGTTTTGCTACACTTAAGTTCTGCCCAAAATGCATGACGAAGATTCAAAAAACTTGGTCAAGCTAAACAGTCTCAAAGCTCAGCGCGAAACGTTCGAGAAACATATCCGCAATCTACACCAAAGGGTTATTTCCACAGGAGACACCGAAGATGCTGATATGCTGAACTGCAGACTCCAAATCCTCGAATCACATTATCGCCAGTTGACTCAAATTCAAACACAAATTGAATCTCTGCACAGCTCTGACGACGAGCGCGGTCGGTTGGAAGAGGATTTTATTGCAGCAAAGGTGAAAATTATGTCTCTTCTTCAAAAAAATCGGTTAGTGTGTTCAGCAAACGGCCCCGAGGCAAGTTATTTGAACTCAACATTCGCGCCAGCATCAGGTCACAGTCAACGACTTCCGAAACTACAACTTCCTAGCTTCGGTGGGAATTATTCGGCATTCAAACGGTTCTATTCATCTTACAAGAACTTGATTCACAACGATCAGCAAATTGCGACCATCGATAAATTCAATTACCTTTTAAATTGTTTATCAGGCCCTGCTTTAGAAGTGGTGCAATCATTTCAGATCACAGAGGAGAATTACGAGCAAGCCTTGGCAAGACTTGAGGCACGGTACGACAACGATGTCCTTATCTTCCTGGATTGCATTTCAAATCTCTTCAATTTGCCATCGGTGAAGCAACCCGATGCAAGAGCTATACAAAAACTTATCGACAACGCATCTGCTATACGTGGCTCACTGTGCTCTTTAGGATCAGCTGAGGAAATCATGAATTGCATCATAATTCACATTATTCTTACGAAGGTTGACTCCGACACCAAAAGCAAGTATGACGAAAAGCAGTGTTTCGACAAGCTCTCAACCTGGGAGGATTTCTGTAACATCCTCACTCGGCGCTGCCAGTTCCTTGAAAGCCAAGCAACAGGTCAACTGGTCCAGCCCAAAGCGCTCCATCCTGGGAAGCGCTCTTTATCCAAAACCTTCATCAGTACAAACTCCGAATGTTTACATTGCCAATCAGCTGCACACTACGTCGGCAGCTGCAAGTCTTTTGCGGAACTTTCGTTGCCGCAACGGTTCGAAATTGTCAAACGCTCGAATGCATGCCTTAATTGTCTTCGTAAGACACACAGGGTTAAGGAATGTCCATCTCGATCACGATGCAGGGTGTGTCGCGCGACGCATCACACCTTATTACACAAATTCGAAGCCACTACAGAAACTTCGGTACCATTCGATCAGCCAACTACGTCTGGCTTAAGTCATTCACACACAACATCGCTCCTCACACGCACGGCCAAGAAAGGAATACTTCCAACGGCACTTGTTCACGTATACGACAAATCGGGTCAACCCCACGTCTTGCGTGCGCTTCTGGATTCATGCTCAGAGGTCAGCTTCATCACTGAGGAGACAGCAAAGCGGCTCAACCTGGAAAACAAAGTATTAAGTTTAACGCCTTTGCCACACTTCGAGCCCGGTGCTCAGATTTTCGTTGGTCATCCAACTTTGCAATCATTAAGAAGATTTGTGCTCGCCAACCGCAGGAATCGTTCGACACTTCAAAATGGGAAATTCCTGATGCGTTGCAGTTAGCCGATCCGTTTTTCAACGAGTCACATAAAATCCACATTCTCATCAACACAGAGGGATTTTTTGATGCGATACGAGAAGGAAAGCAAAGCCTCGGCGACAACATGCCATATCTAATTAATACTGCATACGGTTGGATAGTCGGTGGCAACCTAGGACCCGCAAACCGGAGTCCTCTGCAGAAATGTTTCTTTGCCCAATCGGACTCAGACCTCGACACCATGGTTAAGAAATTCTGGCAGATTGAAGGATGTGAATTTCCTAGTCCCAAATACACGTCGGAAGAAAGTCTTTGTGAAGAACATTTTTGTAAAAACACGTCACTGCAGACAGATGGAAGAATCAAAGTTCGACTTCCTTTCAAGGACTCTCCAGAATGCTTGGGAAACTCCTACGAAACTGCAATAAAGCGATTCAAATCATTAGAACGCAGACTTGATCGCGACGATCAATTAAAACACGCATATGTGGAATTCATCAACGAGTATATCAACCTCGG
This sequence comes from Drosophila prostipennis, assembly GCA_037075205.1. Taxonomy (NCBI): domain Eukaryota; kingdom Metazoa; phylum Arthropoda; class Insecta; order Diptera; family Drosophilidae; genus Drosophila; species Drosophila prostipennis. Next base: position 43,858 of record JBAMCJ010000050.1, read on the forward strand.
GCACATGGCCCCCATAGAGAATGCGAATACCAAGAATTCGCATTTTTATATACCGCATCACTGCGTCATTAAGCCCGAAAGCCTTACAACGAAGCTTAGGGTCGTATTCGACGCGTCAGCTAAGACAACCTCAGGGAAATCATTAAACGATCTTCTAATGATTGGCCCAACAATTCAGCAAGATCTTATATTAACCTTCTTATCATTCCGTCTTCATAGGTACGCACTCACAGGCGACATCGAAAAAATGTATCGCCAGTTCCTTATTGACAAAAAAGACAGGTGCTACCAAAGAATTCTCTGGAGACCAGAATCCTCAGGAGAAATACAAACATACGAGCTGAGAACCGTAACCTATGGCATGTCAGCAGCGCCTTTCTTGGCAATAAGAGGGCTAAAGCACATCGCGGATCTACATGAGGACAAGTATCCCCTTGGAGCTGCGACTCTGCGAAAGGATCTTTATGTGGATGATTTGTTAACAGGAGCAGACCAGATCATTGAGCTCCAACAGATCAAGGACGAAACTGTCAACATCTTAGCTAAGGCTGGTCTCCATCTTACAAAGTTCAGCAGCAACTGTAAAGAAATTACTAAAACTTCGGAAAAAGAGGTGTTTATTGCGCTCGATGACCAGGATATAACCAAAACACTTGGGATGGCCTGGAAGCCAAACACCGACGTCTTTACTTTCAGATATCCTTGCATCCATCACGAGCCATTCACCAAACGAACAATTCTTTCAGTTGTTGCCCGAATGTTTGACTTGCTGGGATTCATCAGCCCAGTGATCGTGCGATGCAAGATCCTTATCCAAGATATCTCTTTAAAAGGACTCGAATGGGATGAACCAGTCGACGGGCAACTGAAGGAGAGATGGATAAACCTATTAGAGGATTTAAAGGACTTACCGAAAATTCAAATCCCAAGATTTGTACACACATCCAAATCGCATCGCAGTGAAATACACGGTTTCGCTGATGCGTCCGAGAGAGCTTACGGATGTTGTGTTTATGTCCTTGCTAAGCTCCCTGACAAAATCGAAGTAAATCTGCTCATCGCAAAATCAAAGGTAGCTCCCACAAAGGTACAATCTCTGCCCAAGCTCGAACTTTGCGCAGCGTTACTGTTAAGTAGGACGTGGCGTAAAATTGCAGATAATCTCATAAAATACATTGACAAGGTAACGTTTTGGAGCGACTCCAAAATTGTGCTACAGTGGCTCACAATGCATGCATCAAATCTGAACTGCTTCGTAGCGAACCGCATATCCGAACTCCAAGAGCACACTAGCCAGGCGACTTGGAGGCACGTCCCATCAGCAAAAAATCCTGCGGACATCGTATCGCGTGGCTGCCGTGCAGTCGACTTACTTAGCACCATGTGGCTAACAGGTCCTTCATTCTTACGTCAACCAGAGACTGAGTGGCCACAATTAGCAGAGCCGCTTCCACCACCGATCGAATTACGAACCAGGGCAATCCTTTTGTGTAGCAAAGCAGACAGCGCAAACTCAGAATCTACTTTGAATTCAATCATAAACAATTCGTCATCTTATCTACGTATTATTCATATAATATCATATCTGTTTCGGTGCGTGAACCGTAATAAACCTGACCCAATGATAAGATCGACAACAGCAGACAGCCTTCGCATCACAGCAGCCGAATTGTCAGACACTTTCTGGAGAATTGTCTGTCTGATACAGAAAGAGAACTACAAGCATGACATGGCTGCGCTGGCAAACAACAAGTCCTTGCCACCCAGCCTCCAGCGATTGGCTCCATTTCTACATAATTTTTCCATAGACAAAACTGAAGTATGTGTGATGAGAGTAGGTGGCCGCTTAGAAAACGCCGATATTCCATTCAACGCAAAGCATCAGGCTCTATTACCCCAAACCCATAGATTTACACAGCTGTATGTAGAATACCTTCATCACAGCAACCTTCATGCTGGCCCAAAAATCGTTTTGTCTCTTCTACGAGAACGGATTTGGGTAATTAATGCCAGACAATTGATAAGGAAGGTCGTCAGAAACTGCACACGATGCTTTCATTTCAAACCTCGTCTTATGACGCAATTGATGGGAAGTCTACAGCAGACCGCCTGCGAGCTGAAAGACCGTTTTTGGTCACAGGAGTCGACTTCTGTGGACCCTTTCTAACGTCATACAAACTGCGTGGCAAGCAGCCGTATAAGACATACGCAGCCATTTTTGTATGTTTCGCCTCGAGGGCCATTCACATTGAGTTGGTGTCCGAATTATCGTGGATGTGGAAGCCATTTTGAATTCAAGACCAATAGCACCAACTTCCGATGACCCAAATGACCTGAACGCGTTAACTCCGGCCCATTTGCTAATTGGAACCGAGTTAACCTCAGCACCCGAGTCGTTGCTGCACCATTCTTCAGATGCTCCAGGAAAAGAAATGCGCTACCTGGACAGATGGCAGCGTGTGACCTACCTCAAACAACAATTTTGGTTAATTTGGCACCGGGACTACGTCCACAATCTTCAACAACGCGGCAAGTGGAACCGAGAAGAACAAAATCTGGCGATCGGGCAATTAGTCATCGTTCACGAGGATAACACCCCAGCGCAGTATTGGCCGCTGGCGAGGATAGTGTCCGTTACTGTTGGAAACGATTGAAAGGTTCGAGTTGCCGAAGTCAAGACCGTCAAGGGAGTTTTTAAGAGACCTATACACAAGCTCGCGCCTCTTCCTGATTAATTTGAAACTGACACATTTCAACGCGGGGAGAATGTTGGAGGAGAACGCCTCCGCTGACTATTATTTCTATCACATTGTAAATAGTTTATTTTCTGAAATCTGAAATCTTATTATTTTGTAAATCGATACATCGATACCCTGGAAGGCACGCGATCTGGCAACACCAGACTCGCTCCTTTCTCTCTCCCTTTGCTACTGCCATTCTTGTCGGAAATTTCCATGCCCACAAGTTTGGAGATTTTCACTGCGTGATGAACGAGCGAATGCGACGGACGCAAAATAAACTCAGCAACCAAGCCCAACTTAATAAGTGTTTTTATTTAATCGAGAACTAAGCCTACCAACAGGCATACGACTACAAATCATTTGGACTAGCGGAGCTCCAAAAGGCTGCAATTTATCTGGCCGAGAAAGCGGCCAACAGGAATTATCTGCAAGGGTATATTGCTGTGACTTTAAAATTTTAAATGCACACACCTTTTCTTGTGGTTAAGTTTGATTGCATTTTCAAAAACGTCCATGTAGAAGAGACGTGTAACTATTTATTTCCGTAAAGAGTAACAAATTTGGTGAACCACTCTTGAAGCTCTATCCCAAAATACGAAGAAAAATTGTGATTTCCTTAAATTAAAGATACTGCAATTACCAGAGCTTATGGACTATAGGCGTAGTGGCCAATTATGCTTAGAAAGGCCCCATTTATCAAAATAAAATGGTGGCAGGCCTGGACATCGACACATGTAAAATGTTGTCGGCCTGTGTAATCGGAACGGAAAGACTTTTTGATATTTATGACAAAATTATCAAAGTATTATTTCGGTTTGTTTCTTTAAACTTTCTTATATTTGTTTTCGTTACAACAATGTATTGAGTATTGAGTCGGTGTAGGTAAAGTAGTATTTGTAATTAATAATTATTAATGGAAAGATTTAATGGTATTTATGATCAAATTATAGACGTGATATTCTTAACTTTCTTATTTTTGTTTCGTTACAACAATGTAATGAGTATTGAGTCGGTGTAGGTTAGGTTGTATTTTATATTAATAACACTAGTTTACAAAAAAAAATCGACGTCGCCCTACTTGAAGACAACTTTAATTTTCTGGTAAAGAACATCTCCCTGATTAAGAAATGGGCACTTATAATTTTTTTTATGATGTCAATTTTTTTTAAGTGTAAAAAACGTTTTTGGCGCTTTTTTATTTTCTATCTTCTGTTCTGGGAAACCGATTTTGATCATCTTAGACTTATTTTACAGGTAATAGAATGACCTTTAACTTTCTTATTCACAGCATTGAGTTCCAGTCATTAGTTTAGAAGCTACACCGCGTCAAAGTCTAAAAAAAGGGAAAAAATTCAATTTGGACAGGCATAAATCCGATCATTAAAAATACACGCTTAAAAACCGAAATTAGTTTTATAACTTCTTCTGGTAGATTGTTCTTTGACCAAAAAGACAAGCTAATGATCATTAGAATCCACCAGCAAATGCACTTTATATGAATATTTTGAGTTTGGGACAACGGTGATTTTTTCGCCGTTTACAGCTGTTAACTGAGACAACAGGGCCTTAACATGGCTTTAACAGGACTGTAATACCCAGCTTGAAAAATCTATATAAAATGGAACGCATGGTTGATTTTTGAGCTGATGGTCTTATTATTTTGCTTAAAGTCCAATCAATAAGAATAAACAATAAAACTAATTTCGGTTTTTAGGAGTGTATTTTTAATGGTCGGATTTATGCCTGTCCAAATTGAATTTTTTCCCTTTTTGTAGCCTTTGACGCGGTGTAGCTTCTAAACTAATGACTGGAACTCAATGCTGTGAATAAGAAAGTTAAAGGTCATTCTATTACCTGTAAAATAAGTCTAAGATGATCAAAATCGGTTTCCCAGAACAGAAGATAGAAAATAAAAAAAGGCCAAAAACGTTTTTTACACTTAAAAAAAAAATTGACATCATAAAAAAAATTATAAGTGCCCATTTCTTAATCAGGGAGATGTTCTTTACCAGAAAATTAAGGTTGTCTTCAAGTAGGGTGACATCGATTTTTTTTTGTAAACTAGTGTAATCTATCTATATTTTGCATCCAGTATTCATTTATTAGTTTTCTATGTTTAATATTATTATTATTATTCGAATAATATCTCAAATATTAGTATTATTCTATATGTCAAGATTTTTTTTTATATAAAAGAGTCTGGGTCGATTTGTATATATGTATTAATTTACTTGAGAACATACATTTCTAGTAAAATAGGTTAAAAAGTTAAAAAAGGTTGATTTATATTGAAATATGCTTTTAGGTTGAATGTATGTGAAAAAAGGTTGTGGAAATGTGAAATTATACCGGATGCAAAATAATCTAAATTACAAGAAAGGAGTCTTAGGCACACAATATAAGGTACCTTTTATGTAATGACGAGAAAATTATTCTCCCTCGCAAAACAGATTTAAAGAAACCGGTTTCCATATTGTGTACACATGTAAAGGGTGGATTTTGTTATCTAAGCGTTGGTTTTTTAAGTAATTTAATGTTAGGAAAATAATTTTATATACAGAACGATTTAGCGTCGCTTGTGAACGGTTGTGTTTACTTCTGTGATCTGAGTTATATGTGTTTTTCAGTGATTTTTGCGAGTGTCTTGTGTTTGTTTATAAAGAAAGCATAGCCTAACAACTGTGTTGTGTTTTTAACTAAATCTCCCAATCAACGGGTGCATTGTTTTAGTTATTTTAACATTTATATTTGGATTTGTTTAATCGCTTGTCTTTGTTAGTGTAAATTACACTCTCTAAACTTGCTAGCACTCTTGTAATCTCTCTTCCTCTCTCCCACTCTCACTCTCTCTGAACTTGCTGTACTTCTAATCTCTCTCTCTTGCTTGCTTTACATTTGTAACTGTTCGTGTGTATAGTTGTTGGTGCCCCACAAGCCACGCTCAGTCGATAGAAGTTTTTTTCTCTCGCGCTCTCTTGTTTCTAATTTAAAATCGCGATCTCGCGCTCTTATACTTTTCGTTGTTTTGCGTCTTTGCGGTTTTTGCGAATTTGATCCCAGTGCCAAATTTACTTGAGGTATATTTTCCATATTTTATTTATATTTCTTTGAAAAACCTTTCTTTCTATATAATGGCTCTTATTTGTACAAAGGAAAGCTGTTCTCTTCCGATGTCAACTAAAGATTCTTTTATTATCTGTTGGCTCTGCGGATCGGTCATGCACGTCAAATGTGCAGGATTTACTGTCAGAGTTAAAGATTTTATTGAATCATGTGGGCATGCGAGTCCTGCAAGGAAATGACAGTCTAAATGAGCAGCTTTATGAGACAGACTCGAGACGGCCTTTTGAACCTTTCACGAGTTTTTAAACAGCTCAATGACTCCGTTTGTGACCAATTTAATAATAAGAAATTATTATTAACCGAGTCGCCTAAACGCAAAAAAGCCAGCTCAGGGGCAGTCAATAGGACCGTGAAACAAAACAAAACACCGAACTCGGTAGCTGCAGCAGCTCCTGTCGGCACAGGGGTAATGGAAACAGCCAGTTCCGTAGGTGACCCTGTTTCTGGATGCCAACCTGAGGCACAGAATTCGGTGCTGACCGTAGATAAAGTAGGAACCGCTTCTGGGTCCCAGCCGAGTGAGGTTCAGACTGCTGCTGGGGGCGTAAGAAACTTTCAGTTGTTCCGCATAGGAAGCAATTATTTGTTTCTAGATTTACCCCGGATACCAAATCTGAGGACGTTTTGGAATTCATACGTGAAAAATTCCCAACCGAGGACATTGAAGTTGAACAATTTAGATTTTCGTTCGCCCGTAGGATATCGTCTTTTAAAATATTTGCTAAGTCTTTAAAGTGAAAAACCATTAAAAAGGACCAAAATATCATTTACAAATAATATCGATATTCGATATTTCGGACAAAAAAATATCGCTGATAATATTTTTTTAGAGAAAATATCATCGATATATCGAAATTTTGATATATTTTCGACATCCCTATTGTTAGTATTTGTTTTTATCTGTTATGATGTGTTAAAGATATTTTCTTTAGGATATATCCATTTGTTCAATATTTTATAAGGGAGATATTGGTCCAAAAACATGCATGCAAAATGCCAATCTTCTCGCTTTTGTAGTTTCCGAAATCTCAGCGTTCATACAGACAGACAGACAGACGGACGGACAGACAGACATGGCTAAATCGACTCGGCTAGTGTTCCTGATCAAGAATTTATATACTTTATGGGGTCGAAAACGCTTCCTTCTAGCTGTTACATACTTTTGCACGAGTACAATATAAAAAAAAATTTGATTATTTAATGATTAACTTCTAAAGTGGTTGGAATTTCGAAATTTGGATTTTGCAGAATTTTAGGTTTTGAAAAGGCCACATTGGAAATCTAAAAGATATTTCGATATCCCCCATAATTAAGGGGATACATTTAAAATAAACTTTTCGATTTTAAAAATTTAAACCGCTGCTCCGATCAAGATGATTTTTGGATCATTAGGTATTCTATGGCCCAATTGCTTAAGTTTAATTTTTTTAAGTTCTTAACATTTTTTTAAGTATTTTTAACGAGTTTATTTAGATGTTGTAAGTTATTGCGTTGCATTTTGTGGGAGCCTGCCGAAAGAGCGAAACCCAGAGAGCGAAACCCAGAGAGCGGATGGCAAGAGAGCGACGGCCGAGAGAGCAACAACCACGAAAACTGATGAGGGGGAGGTGTAGTGCTGTGAGGAAAAGGGGAGGGGAAAGTAAAAGTAAAGTTAAAATTTGTTTTGGATTTTGAAAACTTATACTGCTGCTCCGAATAATATTATGCTTAAGGGGTTATATACAGTTGTGATGGATGAAAAAATCGATGATTTTTATTGCATATTCTTTAAGTATATACTGTTGAGAATACTCTCACCAAAATTCAAAACGATCGGAGCATTAGAACCGAAGTTGTAGCTATTTATAGTAGTGACTTGCACATCGGCCGAAACAAACTTGAAACTTTAAACGCGATTATCTCAGAATCTTGTTTTTTCAAAATTACCCATGCGGTGGACAAGATTACTAAAACACTATTAATCCGATCAAACCAAATTTTGACCACTTATTTAATATAATAATATTAAATAAGTGCATAAGCATAAAAATCTTAAATCTTATACCTTGAAAAAGTACATTTTTTGTTAAAACCGTCGCCATTTTTTTTTAATCGAAATTTTTACAAATCCATCGTCCAGGGACTAGGCAATACAATATACTAACGAAATTTTGTTGAATTTTTTATTTCAAATTAACCGTTTTCGGGATGATGTCAACCGTAAGTCACCATCGAAAATATTTTTTATGGTGTCAAAAAAAAAATCGATAAAATTTCATTTTTTGTGCGGTACAACTGTATATATCCCCTTAAATGCTTAGGCGCCCACTAAGGCCCAAATGCTTATGTTTAATTTTTCAAGTTTTTAACATTTTTTGAAGTATTTTTAATGAATTTATTTAGATTTTGTAAGTTATTGCGTTGCATTTTGTGGGAGCTTGCCGAAAAAGCGGATGGCAAGAGAGCGAAGGCTGAGAGAGCAACAAACACGAAAACTTATTATTATACATTATTATAATATTATAAATATATTTTTCAAGAAGTATTTTTCATTTTGTAGCAGAAGTACGAGAAAACTACTACAAAAGCAAAGCCAAGTTTCAAGTTAACTATTAATCTTAAGATTCGAACTCTTGACCTTATACGTTTGTACATATGTATATTTGCATATGTTCCCTGCAGTTCCATTCAGTGCTTTTTTGGCAGTGAATCACTGCTAAAAACTGAGCACTAAGCGCTCAATCACTAGTGAATTTGTATGAAAAATACCGATGATTTTAACATGGGCATGTCCTAGGGGCTCATCACTGCCAGAAACTGGCGCTTTTTTAGCACCTATTCATCACTATTTTTCATCGCCTAATTCATCATTAAATTCGGCGCTTTTTTAGCGCCTAATTCATAACTAAATTCGCCTAATTATTACCCAAAATCATCACCTATTCACTGCCCATTTTCATCACCTGTTCACCGCCCATTTCCATTAAAAATATGTTGAATTTCATCACCTTTATCATTAGGTTTATTTCTCTTCAATTCATTTTTTCTACATAATTTTGTATACATTATTTTCATACTTTCACATTAACTTAATAGATTTTTACAAACTACGGTGACTTGTAGGGCTCTTCGGCAAGTTCTTAGCTTCCGGAGTCTTGGTGAGCTGCATTTTCGCGCATGGATATTTTTCAGTCATCTCCGCATCCTCTTCGGAGGCACTGTAGGGTATATATATATATATAAAGAGACAAAAACGGTAAAACTTACTTAGCAGTGCAAGAATAACTGGGTTGTAGGACAAAATGATTTAATCTGAAACGATATTGTTTATGCACCTTGTTCCGTCAGCTTGACCTAAAAATATTAAACAATAAAACATACATATTCTAAAAATGAGAAGCTATAATAATTAAGACAAGACAAAGTTTTGACACCCTTGAAAATTACTTACCTAAAAATGTATTCTTGATTAATAGCACTTTTGTTTGAACTCGAAAACAACTTGGCACAGTTAGAACGCAATTGAAAAACGCGGAACAACGGCGTCTGCCTTTGAGAAATATAAAAAAATACTGAGCGAGAAAAACAACATCTGCAATATCAATCTCTCTTGTTGTTTTTTTCCCTTTGTCACGATCGCGCTTGCCTAACTTGTCTCTACCCCTGCGCAGAGAGAGAGATTGAGAGAGAGAAATTTGGGAGAGCGTCGTCTCTGGCGCCGTTTCGGTCGTCTCCGTTAACGACACTGTCGGCCTAGTGATGATGTTGTGATGAATTTTTACCAAAATTCGATTCTGCAGAGGCGCTGCCGGCGTCGCAGTCGACTCAGTGCTATTTAGGGCTCGGGCTGAATTCGGGAACTGCATTCATCTCTTAAAGATTATAAAGTGAAAGACCGATTTTTAAGGGGATACAACCACAGCCCAAACCGTAATAGCTAGAGCAGCCAAATTCACAGTATTCCATTTGGGGCGTAGGCGCCCAGTAAGGTCCGATATGTCCCCCCAAAAAATTTGAAAACAACAAATTCCAATTTGCAAACACGTATACATATTTGTGCGCAAATTAAAATTGCATTGATAACATTGTAACTGATAAAAAGTATAAAAATTCACTACTTTTACTTAGATCATATTCTTTTATTTTATAGCTCTGCCACAAGCCTTCTGATTCTCGCTCCTGAAGGATCTTCTAAAAAGGTTGTTTACGTAAAGGTTTTCCAAAAAACGCGTCAATAAGAAAGTCCTGACAACCGTACTCCAAACTAATTTTAAGCGCACGAAGTCGCTCCGGGTATAGCTAGTTTATTATATAGCTTGCCACAAGCTTTCTGATTCTCGCTCCTAAAGGATCTTCTAAAAAGGTTAATTACACAAAGGTTTTCCACAAAACACGCCCATAAGAAAGTCCTGACAACCGTACTCCAAACTAATTTTAAGCGAACGAAGTCGCTCCGGGTATAGCTAGTTTATTATATAGCTCTGCCACAAGCCTTCTGATTCCCGCTCCTGAAGGATCTTCTAAAAAGGTTGTTTACACAAAGGTTTTCCAAAAAACGCGTCAATAAGAAAGTCCTGACACCCGTACTCCAAACTAATTTTAAGCGCATGAAGTCGCTCCGGGTATAGCTAGTTTATTATATAGCTCTGCCACAAGCCTTCTGATTCTCGCTCCTGAAGGATTTTCTAAAAAGGTTGTTTACACAAACCAGTATGGACGGTGATAAGGATCGAATCAAGGCTGGGATTTCAGCCCAGAATCCAGACGTCCCAACGGCGAATTGGAAGATTCTGCACATGGCCAGCCGACTACCCAACGAGAGGCGCCAACAGTAAGCAGGAACAGAAGCGCCGTACTTGTGGGAAGGGGAATCCATGCTAACCTTATGCCTCATTACAGCTCTGACGACTTGACTGCGGTGATGCTAGAAAGCGAAGAGCAGCGCCTCTTTGTACAATTCTGCACACGACAGACCGGCGCCACCAGACGAGCTGAGCAGCTTGGTGGAGCTAGGCTCGAAGGATGACCAACTCCTCATTGGTGCAGATGCCAATGCACAACACAGCGTGTGGGGAAGCTGACATCAACGACAGAGGTGAGTCACTCTTAGACTTTATTCTATCTACTAATCGATATATAGCAAACGTGGGGGAGGGACACACCTTCCTAGACCAGACCTCGTCAAACGTGCTAGATATAACACTTGTAAAGGAACAAAGTACTTTGGTCTCCGAATGGAGGGTCCTAAAAACGCCATCCTTTTCGGACCATAGGTATATTCAGTTCAGATATGATTATAAAAGCATTCCAAAGGTAGCTGTCTATAGAAACTCCCGGAACACGAACTGGGAAAAGTTTACAAGGACAGTGACCTCGAAGCTCGCGACTAGCCCAGGCGTAGTAAAATCCGAGAGAGACATAGAAAGGTCCCTAGAGACCCTGTCCAAGGAATTACTGGATCCGTATCACGCATCATGCCCGACTTCAAGAACAAGGAAAAATACCATCCATAACCTTCCATACAGAGTCAGTCACGCATCATGCCCGACTTCAAGAACAAGGAAAAAGACCAACCATAACCTTCCATACAGAGTCAGCTAAACCGCGACGACGGACATTGGACTGTGGGCAGTGAAAAGGCCCTAACAGCACTTATGCAATCGCACTTCCCTGGATGCACGGATGTCCTAGACACCAGCACGCACCAAGACATAGCAACTGGCGAAGAACGCCCCCCAAACGATCTAATAACAACTACGAAAATCAACTGGGCCATAGACTCCTTTGCGGGCTATAAGGCACCAGGACTAGATGGAATAGTTCTAGCCATGTTACAGGCAACCAAGGAAAGGATCACCCCATGGCTATGGAGGCCCTCTCGGATTGTCTTCCTCCCAAAACCGGGAAAGTGCAGTCACGTAAGCCCAAAGGATTACCGGCCGATAAACCTTACCTCTTTCATACTCAAGACACTGGAAAAGCTGATGGATCTACAGTGTAGATTCTACACATCAGGAATGATGTGGGAGGCTCATGTCATTCAACCAGCATGCCTAAACCAAGGGCAAATCTGTGGAAACGGCACTACACTCGCTAGTAGCAACCGTTGAGAGAGCCCTACACATTGAGGGATATGCGCTTGGATATATCCGGAGATATATCCGGAGCATTCAACAATGTCAAGACGGATGCTATAATGGATCGCCTAGAAGCGACCAACACGCACCCCGCAATAAGCCTCTGGATAAGAAACCTGCTTAGCTGCAGGCGGGTACATTCAGAGTGGGTCACTGCTTCCATGGTAAAGGTGGCACAAAGAGGCACACCACAAGGTGGGGTCCTCTAGCCTCTCCTATGGAATTTGGTGGTCGACGATCTAATTAAGAAATTCGAGAGAAGAGCCTCAAAAATAACAGCATATGCGTACCGCATAGGCTTAATTATTACGGGATTTTGTCCATCGACCCTCAGCTCAACACTCAGGGAGATATGTGAGTGAGCGGAGAAGTTGGGACTCAGTATCAGTGCGGACAAGACGGACCTCATACTCTTTACTAAGAGATACAAGGTACCGAAATGGACCCCCCCGAAAATCGGCGCAACCAGGTTGACCCCGAAAACACAGGTCAAGTACCTAGGCACAGTACTGGCATGGAGACCAAATGTAATGGAAAGGGTTAAAAAGGCCACCATCCAAGAAGATGCTTAGCAGCACATGGGACCTGTCACCTACTCTGATGCACTGGATCTACATCTAGGTGCGTCAGACTCTGTTGTACATCCAGAAAAAAAAATTACCTAAAATGTCAAAAAATGGGCTAGAATTTAGGTAAAATTGGCCTCAAACGGGAGCTAAGTCCTTAAATGGCCTAAAATTTAGGATTCCATGACCCAACATTTTAGGCCATTAATGGCCTAAAATGGGTGTCATTTTTGGCCTAGATTTTAGGTAATATTCTGCCTAAAAATATGAGAAAACCCCTTATTCAAAATTTTAGGCTTTCTTTGGCCTAAAAATGTATGGTGCAAAATGTACCATATTGTAAAATAAATACAGATTTTTGAAATTTTTTGTATTTTAATATTATCTAATTTTTATTATTTTTTAAATTATAATAGATATTTATTTCTGCTTTGGGGGCTACCACAGGCCTTTTACCACTCCTCCTCCTTCAGTCCGAGCTTAAAAAACGGGGACGAATTGTAAGGAACGGCAGCTATTTGTATCGGATGTTCTGCTCTAGCTTGGCCAGCACCTTCTTCGTGTAGGACTTATTGTCGCCAAGTGAAAAGCACTCCAACAGGCTGTGGTTCATCATCACATCTTCTCGGGGGAGCCATTGGTCCCGGCCGGTCCGATATCATCGGACTTGCTTCCGATAAGCCTCTGAGATTTTCAAGGAATTTAGTATTCATTATTTATTTGAAATTTCTAACTAAGCCTACTGCGCATTACGAACTGCACCGCATTTCTCACCTTGTAATATTTAAACACAATTTTTCTAAAAAAAAAAAGTACCTTAATTAATTTATTAAATCACGATAAGCAATACAATTATTATTTGGTTGGGTACGCCATACAAATTTAACAGATATATTTAGTTTTAAAGGGTTTTAAACGGTCAAATTTATTTAGGTAAAATTCAATAATTTTAAGGCCTACGATGACCTAAAAAATTAGGCTATACGTGACCTAAAAAGTAGGGCAAATATACCAAAAATTTAAATTTTTAGGCAGTACATGACCTAAATAGGAACTTTTAGTCTATTTTAAATTGTTTTGGTTATGCATGACCTAAAATGTTGTCCATCATTTTTCTGGGTGTACGGAGTGTGGTGGCAAGCCACTGAAAAGACGACGTACGCCGAGCTTATGGAGAGAATTTAGCGGCAGGCATTTGTCTGAAGTCAACCCAAACTAAAGCCCTAAAAACGATCCACTGATTGCAGGAAAGGCAGCACAACGTCTCGGGCATAGTTCAATCGGCCGAAGCATGGTCAACAAAACGGACAATATGACCCCCAGAACGTGCCCGGAGGTTGAAACAACCCGTTCGCCCAAATGATTGGAAAACAGGTCGGGACCAGACTCAACACCTCGATATAAAAAACGGACGGCTCCAAGATGTAAGGAGGAGTAGGAGCCCGCTCCTGTACGGACCCTGAAATAAGGCTGGTTTTTTCAGCTACCCAACGACTGCAGCACATTCCAGGCGGAAGTTTTCGTCATAAGAGCTGCTGAAGTGGCTAAAAATATAAACCGACCACACGGTGTGGTCAACTTGTTCGTGGACAGCCAAGCGGCGATAAGATCCATGCAGTCGTCAACGGTCATTTCCAAAAATGTAATTGCCACCAGGGCAACGATGGCAGCGGGACAGCTGACGTTTTTGCAAAGGAGAACGTAGAGCTGACGAACGATAGAACGAAAAACGGGCCTGTTTCCCTCCGAACGCTCCAAAGCGCCCTGGAGCAACAGGCGGATACTCTAGCAAAAAGCAGGTGGAGGAATACCAAGACTTGCAACGACAAACTCAGCCAGTATGTACTGCGTCTACCAAAGAAAGACTGCAGAGTGTTAGTGGGAATCCTTACATACATACAGGCCACAGTCTGGCCGCATCACGCGCAACTCGGAATACTCAACAGCCGCACCTGCAGGAAATGCGAAGAATCGGGGACCATCGAAACCTAGGAGACGCCTCCAGCAGGGAACCAACTTCATGCCTTCGTCAAAAACACCTCGATCCTTATGGACATAAAAAGTTTTTTTTTTATTAAAAACCTCTTAACTTATCTCAAGGTTCATACGCATCAACCGGACAACTAATGGCCATATTGGCCTATGCATGGCCCCGTGAGGGCCGTCCGGGTTAACCTAACCTAATGAGAAAAAGGGGCCCGTGGTTAGTATTGTTACATGCAGGGGAAGGGGAGCAAAATTAAAATTATATTCTATTGGGTTGGCAAGAAAGTCATGTCGTTTTTTTTCAATATTTTCAAAGATGATTTATTTATATCAGGACTTATAACACTATGCAGCCTCAAAAATTTACCTTGATGGATGCTATATTTTTGGATTCGTTACGAATTCCCAAGTTAAACTGCGTTTTCCAAAAACTTCCCCGACGCAAGGATTCTTAGCAAAAGGACCTCAAAGTTCGAAAAATGCTGAAATTGACCAACTTTCCGGAGCTCTCAGAGGCAAACGGATTCATGGTTTGATTCGATGTTGAAGTTTTTTAAAAGATACACTCTTTATCTTTCAAACCCCATACTTAGAATAATTTTAGGATTTTTATTAAGGGAGAAACAAATTTTAGAAAACATAGTCAAAAAACATGAAAGCATACAGATACGGTCAAAATAGTAGTAGTGTTGCAGCCATGTGTTTTTAAGGGGGGGGTAGGGTCTATGGCATCAAAAAATCAAGTAACTTTGCGATTTTTTCTATAAAAACTGGTTGGATGGATTTAATTCAAACCAATTGTATATTATAAAGTGTCATTTAAATAACATCCACTAATTTTTATAGCCGATACTATCGGCTAATATATCGGTGGCAAAGCGATTGCTGGAACACTATTAAAAAAAGGCGTTTTGCGGTGACCACTGTATCTCCTCCAAAAATTATCGGATTTCCATTCTGCTTTTACATTTAGCTCAAGAAAAGAAAAAACCCGCCCCCTGGGAAGCGCGATTTTTAAATTTTTTTTAAAGAATTTTTTTGCATTTCCAAAGTCAAAAATGCGTTTTTCACCTAAAAAACTCGACTTTGGGCTTAAAAAAAAATACTTAAAGTTAAAAAATAAAAAAAAACGCTTCCCAGGGGCGGAATTTTATGCAGAAAAATATGCGACAAATTTGAAAACGATCGATTGAGCCGTTTAGAAATGCCGATGGTCACGGACTTTCAAAACGTGGTTGCGAGAAAAACGCACTTAAAGATGCACTTACGTACCTAAAGTCTTAGAGGTTAGGGTACTAGTTTTAGCATAACTTCTAAAGTTTTTGTCCGATTGACTTAAAACTTTTTTTGTAGAATCTTAAAATGTTTATCTACAAGAAAAAAAAATAAAAAAAAAATCGTTTTGTTTTTTTTGCTAGACCCTACCCCCCCCTTAAAGGTTTGTTGTTGTAATTTATCTTCTCCTGGCAATATTGTATTGATTATAATTGTACTATTAGACAAATTGGATAAGAAAAGTGACAACAACAAACTTTTAAATACACAGGGCGGCAACACTACTACTATTTTCACCGCAGCTGTATGCTTTTATGTTTTTTGACTATGTTTTCTAAAATTTGTTTCTCCCTTAATAAAAACTCTAAAATTATTCTAAGTATGGGGTTTGAAAGATAAAGAGTTTATCTTTTAAAAAATTTTAACATGGAATCAAACCATGAATCCGTTTGCCTCTGAGAGCTCCGGAAAGTTGGCCAATTTCAGCATTTTTCGAACTTTGAGGTCCTTTTGCTAAGAATCCTTGCGTCGGGGAAGTTTTTGGAAAACGCAGTTTAACTTGGGAATTCGTAACGAATCCAAAAATATAGCATCCATCGAGGTAAATTTAAAAATCATTAAAAATGCTGCACAGTGTAATTAATCAATTATGTATTGGCCGTTTTGTTCGACCTCTAATGACCATCTCTCGGGCAGCTGCATAATTCCGCGCTCGAAGAACTTTTGGTCTTTTCCAGCAAAGAATCGAGACAAGTGGTTTTCGACATTATCTGAATCAAAGTTTTTACCATTCAAAGAGTTTTGAAGAGAGCGAAACAAATGGTAATCTGAAGGTGCTAAGTCTGGACTATAAGGTGGATGTGGTAGCGCTTCCCAATTCAGCTCCGTTCAGCCGAGTGACCAAAGATGTGTGGGGCCTAGCGTTGTCATGGCGAAAGACTATACCCTTGCGATTAGGTAGTGCCGGCTCCTTTTCTTTAATTTTTTCCGCCAAATTGGATAGCTGGCGACAGTACACATCTGAATTGATGGTTTCATGCCGTCCCAGCAGCTCAAAGTGCACTACACCCTTCCTCTGATGGATATTGGCCTTTGATGTGGCTTGCGCTGGCTCATCTTTCTTGCTCCATGATCTTTTTCGTTGGACATTATTGTAAACAACCCACTTTTCGTCGCCAGTAATGATCCGCTTCAAAAAAGGATCGTTTTTAATCCGTTGCAGCAGAGAATAGCAGATATTTTTACGCTTAAGTTAGGTGAATTTCCTTTAAGTTATGCGGAACCCAAACATCGAGCTTCCTTACGTAGCCAAGTTTCTTTAAATGGTTTTCAACCGTTGTAGGCGACACACTGAGCTGAAAAACGGCCGATGGTCGACCAGAACGTGGGGCGTCCTTAACTCCAAAATCTCCAAGCCTGAATTTGGCAAACCAGCGCTGACATTGGCGATCACTCATGGCATCTTTACCACACACTTCGCACAATTTATCGCGAGCTTCGACCACTTTTTTTCCTTTTCGGAAGTAAAAAAGCAAAATATGCCGAAAATGCTCACTTTGATCCTCCATGTTTAATTTTCTATAGCTTCCACAAATGTTATCGACTAATTACCAAATTTTCATCGATAGTACCTAAGACAATAAGCTTTAAAATAATGTGACCCTGGTGCTCAATTAGTCGTAAATAAATTAGATTGAAAACGATTACTAAACGACATGACTTTCTCGCCAACCCAATAATATCAGAGTAGGAGGTTATATGTCAAAAACTGAGCATGTAAAAAACAGTTGATCGTTTTTTTGTTTGCTGTCTCGTCTGAACAAAACCGAAAAAACTTAAAAATTTGGTTTCGGTCTGAGCGGTTCTTGGTTGACCGTTCTCGACTGAGAATTCATTTTTTCGGTACATTAAAAACCATTTTTTGGGACCGTTTGTATGAAACGGTCCCAAAAAACTATTAATAGATAAACAAAACTTTGAAATGTTCAGTAACAACGGTTTTTTTACAGTTCTGCCTTTTCCTTGCCTTACACCTTTAAAATATTTAAGGCCATATATAGAACATTTATTCAAAAATACATATTTAGTAATTAACGTAATTATTAGCACCTGTGTTTATTACCAGAATTCACGGTTTTTCAACTTTTATGATAAAGCGCCATTGGTGATGCTTATACAAGTAAATACAATGGCCATCATCTCCTGTTTCTTTTTGAAACAAAATAAACAGTTTCTATGTGCCTATTTGCTCAAAGGGCCCCAAAGTGAGAGTTATTTTGAGACAGCTAGAAATAGTCAACTGTTTTTACATGCTCTGGTCAAAAAACATAGAAATTGTTGACGTTGCCAGCTTTTTGGCAGCTTTATTTATTCCAATAATAACTCGCAAATTCAATCGTTATAATATATATTTATTTGGTTTTAAATTGCGGGGCGACGACAACGACAACGACAATGTATTTCTCTTCCGATCAACGAGCAACCAACTAGCTTGACAAAATTGTGTGTCCGACCAAGAAAATAAACAACGACAAGACCGCGAGAGAATGAGAAGTGAGAGCGTGAGAGAGCAGTTAATGCTGGCAGCTGGAGTTTACAATGATCTCATTGCAATAGATAAAAATCGATTGTTTACATTTTAATTTGGCTGTAGGGATTTGTCTGCTCCCGACATACTCCCCCCGTTGAAAGAGTCCCTTTCAACAGCATCATCTAAAGGCAGAAGGCAAAGCTTGTTCACTGCTCTTCGAATGTTGCCGGTAGAAGTCCTTAGGTCTGCTACGCGAGATACGCCATCCTTTCCTGGAATAAGGTCGACCACTCGGGCCAGCGGCCACCGCATTGGAGGAAGATTCTCATCCTTGACGAGCACCAGGTCATCTGATTGAAGAGGCCGAGTTGCAAGGAGCGTTGGAGCGTTGGAACGTTGATGCAGCAGGGTCAGATACTCCTCACGCCAACGAGCCCCAAAGATTTGCTGAAGATGAGTCACACGTTGCCAGCCGTCCAAACGATTATGGTTAAATGCAGTAAAATCAGGCTCTAACACCAAGAAAAAAATGAGCAGAAGTCAAAACGTATAGATCGCCAGGGCTTTCTGAAATCGAAACTAAAGGCCGAGAGTTAATGACTGCAGAAATCTGACACACTAAAGTCCGCAGTTCCTCAAATCTAAGCAAAGAAGTTCTAACTGTGCGATAAAAATGATGCTTGGCCGATTTTACTGCTGCCTCCCACAAACCTCCAAAGTGGGGCGATTGAGGAGGAATGAAACGCCAGTCAATATTTTCAGCCAGACAATATTGGCTAACAGCAGCAGAATGAAAGTCGCTCAAAACTAATCGATTTAGCTCCCGCAATTCATTTTTTGCACCTACAAAGTTTGTGGCGTTGTCACTCCAAATTTGGTTAGGCTTGCCTCGCGTAGCAATGAATCGCTTTAGCGCACCGAGAAACAAGCTAGTTTTCAGGTCTTGAACAAGTTCTAAATGCACAGCCTTGGTTGTAAAGCAAATAAAAACTGAGATGTAGCACTTTACTGGAGGCCTGCTGCGAACAGAGGACCTGTAATAAAAGGCGCCGCAGTTGTCGACACCACTAACTTCAAATGCTCGGGATCCTGTTAGTCGTTCCTTCGGGAGTCTGCCCATGACTTGTTCAATCAATTTTGGCTTGGCATGGAAGCATTTAATGCATTTACTGATAACTCTTGCTACGCTCTTTAACCCTCCAATGGGCCAAAACTGCAAGCGCAAATTGGAAAGCAAGGCACGGGGTCCGGCGTGCAGCTGCCGTTCATGAAAGCTTCGAATGATAGCCATTGTGATAGGATGGTGCTTAGGCAAAATTATTGGATGTTGAGCGTCGTATGAAAGTGTAGAATTTTGAAGTCTGCCGCCAACCCGCAAAGTGCCATGATCATCCAGAAATGGTAATAGCGACGCGATTGGGCTAGCCTTTTTTTAGAACTCCTTTAGCTTGCAGTTCCTTTATATCATCCCACATATGGGCACGCTAAATAAGTCGAATAAGAATTTCAGCTCCATGTTTAACATCCGAAACGCAAACCCCATAGTGACGACGACGGCGAATAAATTTTGAGACGTATCCAAAAATTCGTTGCATGACAGGAAAGGAATATAAATACTTGCAGTTCGTCGTATAATCCAAATAAGCAGAATTGACCAACAATACGTTCCTTCAAAGCTCAGTGGATGGTTTTTGGAGGAAACAAGAGGCAGGCCAATTATCTTCACTTTGACTAGGAAAGGTTGGACCATGAAACCAAAGTCTGGATTGCAGAACCTGATCAGGAGTGGCTCCCCTAGAAAGGATGTCAGCAGGATTGAGATCTGGAATATACCGCCATTTCATGCTGCGCAAGCTTCATAGGCCTCAATGCTGGCATCACAAAATCCATGAACTTCTATGGTACTTTTTGGATCTAATACTAGTCTAGGAATATGTAAACCGCCGAACATTGCCGAAACTGCTGCTAATATCCATCCAAGTGGATTGCAAGTTTAAAGGAAGACTCTCATCCCAAGTCAACTTACCCTTCCATAGATTCTGCAAAAAAATTTTACACTTTGCAATTACCGGTCCGATAAGACCAAGGCGGTCGTAGAAATGGGCCACAGTTGATAGGATGGAACGCTTACTGGGTTTTGTCCTTTGGGGTAGCGATAACAATGAAAATAATAAATTGTCACTAGAGGGATCCCATGCAAGGCCCAGTGTCTTGGTTATATCACCTCCGTCATCAAATTGTAAAAACTGCTCCTTGTCAGCCTCAGCTACAGTTTTTAAAACGGCTGCATGACTAGAACACCATTTGCGAAGTTTGAAGTTCCCACGAGAAAGAATCTTAGAAGTCTGTTGCATTTTGTTTATAACCTCCGGAATTGAGATGCCCCCAGAAATGATATCATCAACGTAGAAGTCTTCAAGCAAGGCAATGGATCCAATTGGAAAGTTAGGGCCTTCATCCTGAGCCAGCTGGTGCATAGTTCTAATAGCCAAAAATGACGCCGGTTTTGTTCCATAAGTTACTGTGTCTAGCTTGTAAACTCGCAATTCCTCATGAGGAGAGTCTCTCCATAATACACATTGGTAGAAGTTATCAGAAGCACCTATGCGGACACACCTATACATCTTGCAGATGTCTCCAGTAATAGCAACTTTGTATGAACGAAATTAATTCAAAATGTCAAAAAATTTTGGTTGAATAACTGGGCCTGCCAACAGCACATCATTAAGGGATTGACCAGATGAAGCTACAGCCGATCCGTCAAAAACCACACGTAGTTTGGTTGTTGAACTGTCCTCCTTGATAACGCAGTGATGTGGGAGAAAGTACCGACACATATGTATATCCACAGGGTCAACTAGAGACATATGATTAAGATCCAAATACTCGTGAATGAATGATGAATACTGCTCTTTAAGGTGAGGTTGACGATGTAGTTTGTGCTCCAGATTTAAAAATCTACGGTGCCCTTGCGCGTATGACTCGCCTAAGTTAATGGATTTGGAACTAAATGGCAAATTAACCGAGTATTCACCTGTAGTTAATCTCTCAAACGTGTTGGCAAAATGCCTTTCGCATTCAAGCTCCTCCTTTGTTCTGACGGAAACTGCTTCATTTGAACTTTCTAACTCCCAAAACTGACGAACAACATCATCAAGATGATCCTCTAGTTTACCATTTGAAACACAAAAAGCAGACAAAGTTTTTGTATTGAAATGGTTTTGTCCTCCACCAGAAACAACCCAACCAAGCCGAGTTTTCTGAAGAAGCGGTAGCCCAGGGATCAGTTTAATCTGCCCAACACATAATAAATCATAAAACATGCTAGCTCCAATTAGTAAGTCTATTCGTTGAGGCTTGTGGAAAAAGGGATCTGCTAGCTGGATATTTGCCGGAATATTCCAGTCCTCTATTTTCAGGGCTATGCGTGATGAGTGCAGATAGGAACGCCGAATAATCAGATGCCTGAGATTTTAAGCAAATATCGACGGTATATCCTTCAGTTAGAACCCTGTCTTACCGAGTCCCGAAACCAGAGATGCTGAGCGATTTCTATTTAACTGCAACTGCTGTGCGAAACGAGAAGTTAGAAGATGGAGCTGGGAGCCTGAATCAAGCAATGCCCTGCATGGAATGAATAAACCTGAACGGCTTTTTACGAGTATAACAGCAGTGGCCAATAGCGTAATATCAGAAGCAGGACCTTGAACGACTAGAGATGTAGTTGGCTGAGAACTAGAGGCGGTAACTTCAGAAATAATGGCAGAATCAGTTTCAATTGCTAGCTGCGAAGAGTTTGTATTAAAATGCAATAATGTTTGGCGCCTATTTCCACAAACGCGACAGTTTCCGCCTGTACAAGCTCGAGTATTGTGCCCACGTTTTAAGCAGTTGTAGCATAGAGACAGCTTTTTGATCTCAGCATGCCGCAAGGAGGGATATAAATGTTCAAACCTAGGACATAGATGAATGGGATGCTCAGACGTATTGCAAAATGCACATGGCAGATTGTTACTCTGGTAGGCAACAAATGATCTCCTACTATTAATAGAGCTACTTCTACTATTTGTTCCCACCTGACATTTTGAGGCATAACTCCCTATAGCATGTTGAAGGTTGGAGGGGCCTCTTCCCAGCCAGTTTGCGTGGAAAAATCCAATTTTTGCAAGAGCATGTAAATGATGAAGGAATCAGCAATTTCCTGAGCTGATCCCAACGAATCCAAAGGCCGCATGTGTGAGTTGATTTTGTCCGAAAACTCCCGAAGTTTATTTGCCGCCGAAGAGTCCACCCTTTTGAGACCAAGTATCTCCTTTATGTGAGACTGGAAAACAAGACGTTTATTAGAATACCGTTTATTAAGCAGATCTAAAGCCACTGGATAGTTGGCTGACGATATATCTAACGACTGTATGGCATCCAGCGCTGGGCTAAGTAGACAGGAACGCAAGTGTTGCAGCTTTTCGATGTTGGTTAACTCGGGGTCCTTATCTATGATTGTGAAGAACATCGATATGAAATCTGCATACTCAGTATATCCTCCAGAAAAAGATGGCAACTTCAGTTCGGGAACACGAGAGTGATTCACATCATAAAAGTTGACGACTCATCGTTGAGCATGGTAGAGTTCGTTTGATGTTCACCTTTCCGTTGTTGAATGTGACCTCTTAAGCGTAACTCAAGAAGTAACGCCATTTCATCAAATTCATCTCGACACGGTTGGCCAATTTGATTAAAATCGAGAGACTCTAGTAAGTCTTGATTACGGTTATAAGTGGTTTTAATTTGATTAATTAGGTGTAAGCGGACATCCAAATCGATAACACTGACTGATCCAATTTTATCAGGAGCTAGTTCAATGCCGATGACCTTAAGTCGATCAAAAGAAACCTCAGTTTTGCGTTTCAGAAAAGCGATCTTCTCAGGAACCGATGGCAGCAGAGGCAATTCAGTATTCGACATTTTTTATTCATTTTCATTGTTAATAAAAATTTGGAAAAAATGGAATTTAAAGTTATCTGAACGAAAACTTCTTTAGAAGACTGTATGTGCAAGCGCCAACAAACGCTTTGAAGTTTGTTCGTATGTTTGTATGTATGTATGTGCTTGCAGTTGAACCGTTTCAAAACAGCGTTAAAGAAGACGTGCAAAATAACGGAGTCTCCGTTTGATGAACAAATTTGATCCAATTACTGGCAAATCCACTGGCTGTTATCAACTTTATTGCACAACACTTTAAGCTTGGGCTCCAAAATTATTTCCAATTTAAACTTTTCAACGAACTCCAGAACAACTATCACGTCGGGGTCACCAATGTTGACGCTGCCGGCTTTTTGGCAGCTTTATTTATTCCAATAATAAATTCCAATAAACAAATTCAATCGTTATAATAAATATTTATTTGGTTTTAAATTGCGGGGCGACGACAACGACAATGTATTTCTCTTCCGATCAACGAGCAACCAACCAGCTTGACAAAATTGTGTGTCCGACCAAGAAAAAGAACAACGACAAGACCGCGAGAGGTTGAGAGAGTGAGAGCGTGAGAGAGCAGTTAATGCTGGCAGCTGGAGTTTACAGTGATCTCATTGCAATAGATAACAATCGATTGTTTACATTTTAATTTAGCTGTAGGGATTTGTCTACTCCCGACAGAAGTTTTTCGATTATTTTTTCGATCCTTCCTATGTGAGCTATAAGATATAGGTGTTCAGACTTATTTACTAACTGCAATAGAAAGACTTTTGGGAAAGTTTTAGCCCGATAGCTCAAAAACTGATAGACTACTTTGCGTAGAAACGGACGGACAGACGGACGGTCATGGCTAGATCGACTCGTCTAGTGGTGCTGATCAAGAATATACATACTTTATGTGATCAGAAACGTCTCATTCACTGCGTTGCAAATTTCTGACTGAAATGAAATCATAATAATATATACCATCTGCAATCAAAATAAAACTTTTGGGAAAGTTTCATCCCGATAGTTTCAAAACTAAAAGTCTAGTTTACGTAGAAACGGACGGACGGATGGACATTCCGACATGGCTAGTTCGACTCGTCTAGTGATGCTGATCAAGAATATATATACTTTATGGGGTCGGGAACGTCTCCTTCACTGCGTTGCAAATTTCTGACTGAAATCATTATTCCATCTGCAAGGGTATAAAATCGTTTCTGTTATATAAGCGATAACTGTAACACGTAAGTTACAGTTACGTATACTGTAAGTGTATATAAATTTTAATCAAGTAATTGTCTAATTGAGTTGTTAAAAATTTCTGTTTAAACATGTATCGACTGTACTCGGTGGAAATAGAAATAGGGCTCCCTTAAAAATAAAAAAGTCCCACTAAGGGGCGACTAGAACAAAAAGCCTTCCGAATTGTTTTGTTACACTTGCAGAGCAAACTGGGCCAAAAATCTGTAATTTCTTCCCTAGGACAGTTAGAAGGACGCGTTTTTTTCGAACCCTGCCATTAGTATTATTGATCGAAAAATCATATTGATTGGAGCAGTATACGTTTTTAAAATTAAAAACAAATTTTAACTTAAATTGCTATTGCTCGACCCTTGGCGTAAATAAAAACTCAATTTAACTTAAATTTTTAGAGTACATACCTTGACTATTAAGAAGATGACCTTGTGCCTTAAGATTTTCCTCTTCAGCCCTAACAAAGTACATTAATATATATCCAACTGCAAACATGAATCCAATTGTTCCTAAAAGGGAAAAAGCTGCCAGAAGGTGCTCGTCTTCTATATTATCTGATAGGTAGTCGACGAAATATAACAATCGGGAAATCCATTTAGTTATAATTCCTTGAGAATGCTCATTAAATAATTTCTGAAAGTTAGTAATAAATTTAAATTTACACACAACAATTATAATAATTATTTAAATAAAGTACCTGCACAAAGGCTTCATAACTTAAAGCTTCTGAAGATTTTAAAAGCCTTTTTAGTGTATACAAAATGTCGTTTTTAGTTGAATTGATTACATTTTCAGGTAAAAGATTTGAATTTTCTTTAGCAACACAGACCCATTCGTATTTTATATGTTTATCATCTCGTCGCCAAATAATTACAATTTGTAGAAGACTTTTCTCAAATGATCCTTTTGATAAGGCATTAATAAAAGCTGGTTGACTTTCCTGAAAAACAAAATGCCTTCTTTTAGTACTGTGTAGTATGTTCACATATCGAATGCACACTGTACTCAGTGGTATGCATAAATATAATTATAAATACACATAGACACATACAGTGAGCCACTTAAGTCATGATATACTTCGATTTTCCGTCGATTTTAAGTTAATTTGCGAATTGCCCCTTTATTAAAGGCCATTTAAAACAAGAGAGAACGCTATAATCGGGTGCCCCGACTATCAGATACCCGTTACTCAGCTTGAGGGAGTGCGAGCGAGATGGATATATAAAACTTTGATCGCGCATAAGTTTTTAATGAATGTTCCGATTTGAAAAATTTCGAAAAATTTCTTCGGCATTTCGATAGGTATAACTAAACACAACAAAATTGCATTTACACTTCTCCAAAATCTTTAAAATGTGGGCGCCAGACACATTTTAGTATCGCCTGTGGGAGATTATGGGTGATTGTGGGCGTTAGAGGGGGCGTGGCGCTCGGCTGAAATAAACTTGCGATGCGTAGGAAGCCCAAGAATATGTGTTGGTAATCCCAACTTTCTAGCTTTTGTAGTTTCCGAGATCACAGCGTTCATACAGACAGACGGACAGACGGACATGGCTAGATCGACTCGATCAAGAATATATATACTTTATAGGGTCGGAAAAGCTTCCTTCTACCTGTTACATACTTTTACATGTTACATGTTTACTGTTACATACATAACGGGAATAAAAAACCACTTATCTATTTAATTAACGTACAAAGTAAGAAAAACCTTCAAAAAATGGCTCCACAGAAGTCATAATACACAAATGGAAAAATGATCCCCCCTTTGATCTCTTTTTTAAGTGCAAAAAATGTTTAATAAATAATTTGTTTATTATTTTGTTTCTTGCCTTAAAGTACATGAAACATCCAACAAAATGAGGCATCTTTCATTAAAATCTGTCAACAACTTATAAGAATAAAAATCATTCAATAGAGAGAGCTCGAGCAACCAACAAGATTCGTATCCAAAGACTTAATACAAGTGCTAAGTGTATATACAACAGGGCGACCGTGACAGGTTGTTGTGCATGTGAAGAATAGAAACAAAGGAAATATACCCAATAAACCCCGAAATTAAACATTTTAGCCACATATATGTACACATAGACACACCCATACAAGCATAGCAACTTACCATTTCTGAAAGAAGAAAAGCCCCAGGAATAACAAACACTGGCTGCTGATTGTGAAATATGTGATTTAGTGAAACCGCTGGTTGGCGTTGGCTAACACTCATTACTCGAATTAAATATTTATTGCGTACTAATGCGAAAAAAAACAGAAGCAGTTTAATTTGTGAAACAATGACAGCAGCAACAGAGAATCAACAAGTGTGAAGGGAATGGCAAATCCTTCTACTCTGCACCATCTTGGAAGGTCCCCGCTCCTGTTGAGCTAAGGGACGCACCTAGAAGAAGCTCTGCAGTTGTGTCCCAACGATGAACCCCGCCCCCTCACAATAGCTGACTACAGATCACGACACGAGCGCAAGAAGCCGATCCAGAAGCGGAAGAGGATAAAGCTCCGCCAGCAGCGACGACTAATTAAGGACTACATAAAAATAGCCAAGAACCCGCAAGAGAAAGAAGTCCACGAGGAAAACATGAAAATCATTGACAAAGAACTTTGCATACGAGCAAAATAACTCTACAAGGTATTCATTTATGCCAATGCCTAAATTGCCTTTAATTTAAACAACCTCTAACTCAAGCTGATGCGCGAAAGCGCTGCTTGAAGAATACTAACCACTGATAGGCTGTATACTAAAACAAGAGAGAACTCTATAGTCGGGTGGCCCTACTATCAGATACCCGTTACTCAGCTAAGGGAGTGCGAGGGAGATGGAGATATAAAACTTTGATCACACATAACTTTTTAACGAATGGTCCGATTTTAAAAATTTCTTCTACATTTCGATAGGTATTGATAAACACAATAAAACTGTAGTTTTACTTTTCCGAAATATTTAAATTTTTAAAAATCGTTTGTAACTATTGTGGGCGTTAGAGGGCGCGTGGCGCTCGGCTGAAATACTTTATAGGGTCGAAAACGCTTCCTTCTACCTGTTACATACTTTTGCACGAATTCAATATACCCTATTACTCTACGAGTAACGGGTATAAACATGTAATTGATATGGATTTATATAGAAAAATATATAAAGAGCAGAGCAAAAAAAATAAATTCAATATCATCGTTATATTTTTCTTTATGTTTATGAAAGCCATTTTCGGCCAATGAGCAGGCTACCAAACGGTTCGCAGGTTGCGTATAGCGAACGCCCTGGTTTTCCAGGGTAGCTATGAATAACCGTGGATGTTAGCACGGCCCGGCCACCGCTAAACCCCAACATGAAGCGCAAATAAGTAGCCCCGGACGTAGTAAGTAAGTAGCACCGACGTCGCGCTTGTGCTGCCGCCTCCGACAAATACCTCACAAAACCCCCTCTTAACACATAAAGGCTACCTCTTCCCTATCCCCCAACACTCATCTCACCCCGGGCTGGACTAAGGTGTCACTCGAACCGTGCTGAGAGTCCGTCTGGTTGGGAGCCCGGGTCAACAAATAACTCAGTCTCTAACGGTGGGCTCAGGCAAGTGGCGACCGCCTGTTCTAAGCCAGCCTTACCCGGGTGTAGCGGATCTCTGCCCGGTAGAGGTGGAGAACTATCCATGGCACTATCGCCACTATCGACGGTTTGGCACTATCGAGCCACCATCGATGGCAGCAGACACTTTCGGTAGGCACTATCGATGGTGCCATCAATAGTGCGCTTCTTACATCCCTAAAAAAAATTTCACGCATTTTCTGTGTCGTCATTGCAAAATACGAGGAAAAATTGAAAAACAAGAAAAAATTAATTAAATTAATATGGATCGCTTTTTAAATCTGGGTATGTTTTCTATATTATACATAAGTGTTTTGTTAAATTTAAGGTAAACGTCGAGAGTCTTCAACAAGTGCCGATAAGCCGGACTGTAATTGCTCCTCCAGTACAGACTCTGAAAAAGATTTGGAACCAAATCGACAAAGTAACAAAAAGAAGTCGAAAATTTCACATGGTTGAAAATATTTTAAAAGGTCCGACGACAAGAAATATGTCAAATGGCTCGATTGTGGCAAGGAATACAAAGCAAGCGGCAATACATCTAACGTGCGCGACCATTTAACAAGGTTCCATCTTGGCGTGAAAAGTAAGAGCCCAGAATCGAGCACGCAAGTTGTACGTGCTGAGGGGAACGACTCTGCATCTACAAGCAGCAGTTGCTGATCGAGCATGAACTCTGTGGCTTCTTACTTTAAAAAAAACCGTTGTGTATGATTCAAATGCTAAAAGAAAGACCGACATAGATAAAGCTCTAACTGAAATGGTTGCAAAGATGTGAACCCCTACAATACGAGTATTGTAGAAAACGAAGGGTTCGCAATACACTCAGGTATTGGATCCTCGGTATAAATTACCCAGCAAGACGCACTTAAGAGATGTGCTGATGTATAATTATTTTACCGAAACTTCTGCCAAGTTATCAGCAATACTTGTAAATGTTTCGAATATCGCAGTTACGTGTGATTTGTGGACATCAAGTGCAAATGCTAGTTTATTGACTGTGACGGGTCATTTCATATATAACTACGAATTAAAAACAGCATCCTTAGCAACAAAAAAACTAAGCACAACTAATCATTGTTCTCAAAACATTGCTGATACATTGTGGGACACTTTTATTGAGTGGAACATTTTGAAAAAAATTGTATGTATTGTTACCGACAATGCCAGCTCCATGCTTAAAGCATGTCAGCTATTGCATATTCCCAATCTGCCATGCTTTGCTCATACAATAAATCTCGATCTTTATTTACTAAGTGTAAATCAATCGTTCGATTTTTCAAGCAAAGCACCATATCAAATGAAAATTAGCTCAAGAAGGCTCAGAATATACTCTGTTGCAAAAAACACCCACTAGGTGGAATAGTTTTTATTTCATGATTGAGCGTAATATAAAAGTGAACGATGCCATTGCCAAAGTCTTACAAACAACGAATGCTGCTGAGGAAATACTTATGCTGAAAGATATTGAAAAATAGTGGCTTTCTTTTAGCAAGCAAGCGAGAAAATTTCTGGCGGAAAATACGTAACGATATCGCTTATTATTCCCATGACATTTGGAGTTTTTCGAAAAATCGAAAGTGTTGTACCTTTGCTACAAACTCTTCAAGGACAAACTTTAAACAAAGATTGATGGAAACAATAAAGAAACGTCTTTCCGTATATGCGCAGAGAACAGTCTGCAGGATGGCTACGCTTTTGGATCCACGATTCAAAGAAAGTGGATTCCAACATAGTTTAAACGCTGAAGAAGCAGCAACATTTTTTGAAAAAGAGCTGGTCAATTTTCCAGTTAAAGAGCAAGACCGCAAGTAATCAACCCGTAGCACCGGATTCAAGTTTACAGGACTCTTTGTTCGATTTTTTGGGTGATCGCCTTCCTTTCCGTGGAGTTGGAAAGGACATTCAGCAAAGCGGGCCAAATTATATGAGAGAGGCGAACCCGGCTCAAGAAAAAAAATGTAAACATTATTTTGTTTTTGAATCGAAACTATTGTCTTAAATAAAGGATATTTTATTGTTTTAGTTTCAGTCTTTTATTTTAAAATAGTAACTTAGTTAAAATAAAGCATAATTGTATTATATTTGCTTAAAAATTTTTGTTTTTGTTGGGCCCTACTATTGAGCCACTATCGATGGCACTATCGACACTATAGATGGTTTAAAATAAACGATCGCCGACTATCGATGGCGCTCATTATCGATAGTTCTGCACCTCTACTGTCCGGGTGGATCTGTCCTTTTTCCGCAGCTCGTGGGTTATGCAAAAATTTAATAAAAATAACAATAATAAAAAAGAAGGAGCAGACTCAGAGTTCGATACTCTTAAAAAGTCGGAAGTTACCACCATCGACGACCAAATAAGGGTGCCGTACCGAAAGCCCCAATGCAAGCTACATCCACACCAGCCAAGGCCAGCGGACCACGCAGCCAAACAGTCGTGACAAACCGCAAGGACCAGGCCAAAACACCCACCGCAATCGGAGGAATGTGCAAGGGCTGGCCTTGTGATAAGCACCAGGGCTAAGGAGTTTGAGCGGACACCACCAAACCTGGCAGGACCACTGTAACGAAAGAAGGCTTACCGCATCTTGAAACGTCTGGCCACTAACCCTATAAGGGAGGATCAGACGTCTAAGGAGGATTACCTTAAGATCCAGGAGGACATGCCTGGGCAAAGGCGGTAATACCAGACTTCGACAACGCAAAGACACCTAGCGACAGCAACAAGAGGGAGAGGTCGATCGAAGTAGCTCAACCAGCGAACAAGAAGGACTAGACAACCAGCCGCGTGGTCTAGGTCCTTTGCCGATGTCGTTAAGGATCGGAAGATCATTGGCGTCATTGACCAGAACGATGAAGGCAACAGCATCCCAAGGAACCAGTGGGGTGTGGTTAGACGGGCACTTGCGACGGTGGCCTTGAAAATGCTGGACGAAAACCCAGGACCACCCCCCGACTGCAAAGACGTAGGGTGCTTCCAGGGCAACGTCAAGTTGATCACCTGCGAGAACGAGAGATCGGCAGCACTCTACAAGGCTGCCATCAACAAAGTTGTCGAGGTCTACCCCGGGTCAAGCTGACCGTCTGTGAGGCAGGGGATATCCCGTCCAGACCATGGTGTGGTTGCCGTCTAAACCCTCTGAGCCAGAGGCTATTCATAGCCTCTTGACAAGGTTCAACCCGAAGCTTCCGACAGAAGGTTGGAAGATGGTAAAGGTTGAGAAGACCGAGCGCGTCACCATGAACGTGGTGATTCTTCTTAACCAGACATGCCTGGAACCCCTTGCAGCACTACAAAACTATGTCAACTATGCATTCGACAAGGTGCAACTCCGCATCTATGACACGGACAAACTAGCGGCAGACTACATGGCTGCTTGCGCGTCCTACGAACCCCCGAGCGACGATGAGATGGAGCACGAGGAGGCCCTCCACACAGGGTACGTGTCGACTGATTCGGAGCTCACCGAGAATCTGAGGCAGCTGAGCACCCACGACACGACCCGACTGGGGCGCAGTGTGCTTCAGGACATAGTGGAGGAAACAGAGGGTACCCAGTCCGAATCCAGCCCCCAAAATGGTGCAGTACCTCCTAATTAATCTGCACCACAGAAAGGCAGCATCTACTGCCGTCCTTACATGCCTGGCAACAGGCAACATAGACATACTCCTCATCCAAGAGCCATGGATTGTTGAAGACATCTGTGGCTTATCAACCCCCACATACAAGCTATTTCACATCAAGGGTAAGGGTAATCCTAGGACAATTTTTGGTCCGATTTTTACCAAAATTTCTAGGTAGGTGTCATATTTTTCAAATGTATCAAATTCGGATGCATATCGGAAATATGCTAAATATATGCAAAAAATATATGCATAAAATATGCAAAATATATGCAAAATATATGCAAAATATATGCAAAATATATGCAAAATATATGCAAAATATATGGGAACAACTGGGGGCTCAAGTTTTTAATGTAGCCCTCTGGAACTCTAAGGAACCTTCAGTAAACACGGCGAGCAATTTAAAAGAGCAGTTTTGCCGATACGGCCAAAAACTATTCTGCCCCTTTTACTATTTTCGCCCCCTTCTCGCCTACTCGTTGGAAATATAAATAGGGTTTCCATAAATTTGGGAAAAAATAAGATATCTCAGAAATGACGAAAAGGAACAAACAATTTTCTTCGGTTAAATTAAGTTGGCTATGAAATGGTCAATCTTGAATAGTTGAGTTTATTTTGCATATTTTGCATATCTTATACATATGCATTTTATGCAAATATGCAAAAAAAAAATAAAATATGCCATTAATTTTAAACTATATTTTTATTGAAACGAACTTTGGTGTTTTCGGAATTGATCTATCTTTATCCTATAAAAAGTAAGCAAATATGCAAAATCCGAGGTCTAGTAATGACCTTAGGGGCTATCCATATATAAAGTAATCACGTTTTTCGTGATTTTTTACCCCCTCCCCCCCTGGTGATCAAAAGTAATCTTTCAATAAACAACCCCCCCCCCCTCCCCCACCGATTACGTAATCCCAAGAAAAAAATTTCGAATTTGTTGTTTTAATCTGTGGATTCAAACGGAGATGCACATTCGGTTCTTCTGAAATTATCTCCTACATACTCTTCGTCAAGCCATTACAGGTCTTCGCATCCTTCGGGTGTTTGAACCACTAAACATTCACTTTTGCGCCGCCCAGCCACTCGAAAAAATATTTCTCTACTTTACTATCCAAGTTTGTAGATATAATTGAAGGAAAATTAATATATTAATAAATTCTTTAAATAAAAAAATACATATAAAATGATTACGTAATTATTGTGCAAGACCTCCCCCTCCCCATGTAATCAAACATAATCATTTTGATGACCCCCTCCCCCCCCTAAGGTGATTACGTAATATATGGACAGCCCCTTACTTTCATCACTAGAAATAGGAGGGAAGTTTTAGACATTACCCTGATATTTGATACATTATTCAACCATCTTGAAGAGTGAAAAGTGGGAGCCGAACACTCCTTTTCAGACCACCGATAGGTAGAATTTACAATATCTCTACCCAGGAAATAATTCAGAAAGTTTATCAGAGGCATTCTTTTTTTAGGGAACGTGTCCAAACACTTATCTCCACCGTACCAAATAGCATTTACGAATTATAAAATCAATATAAGGACACTTTTAATGTGGACATTTCACCCCTGTTCCATTGCTCAGCTACGTAAAGGCAATTGTAACAATTGTACTGGGGGTTCTGGTAAAATAATTAATAGAAGAACACGCCACATTGGGTAGGAACCTAGTCTCTAAAGATTATAAAGTGATTACCGATTTTTCAAGGGATTCGACCACAGTCCAAACCGTAAGAGCTGGTGCAGCCAAATTTTTTCACAGTATTCCATTGGAGTAGGAGTAGGCGCTCACTAAGATCCGAAATGTCCCCCAGTGGCCCCAAACAGCTCCAACATCCATATTTTTAGAAAAAAATTAGATTATTTAATGATTAACTTCTAAAGTGGTTGGAATTTCGAAATTTGGATTTTGCCAAATTGTAGGTTTTGAAAAGGCCCCAAAATTTGGGGGCTACATTTAAAATTAACTTTTCGATTTTTTATCATTAGTTATTCTATGGTCCAAATGCGTATGTTTAATTTTCCAAGTTTTTAACACATTTTTATGTAACGGGTGTTTTTTTTAGAGGTATAGAACTTTAAGTTGCAATAAAACAACGATGGATTATTCGATTGACATGAATTTTTTTTTATTCGAAAGATAATCTTTTGGCATTACATTTTATATATGATTTCTGGCATATGACCGCCACGGCTGGCTCGGATGTAGTCCAATCTGTACGTCCAATTTTCGATGACTTTTCCCAACATTTGCGGCCGTATATCGGCAATAACACGGCGAATGTTGTCTTCCAAATGGTCAAGCGTTTGTGGCTTATCCGCATAGACCAATGACTTTACATAGCCCCACAGAAAGTAGTCTAGCGGTGTTAAATCACTTTATAGGGTCGGAAATGCTTCCTTCTAGCTTTTACTTACTTTTGCACGAATACAATATACCCTTTTACTCTACAAGTAACATGTATAATAAGGAGAATACAAAGAACGAGTCTCGTCAACTTTCAGTCATAGACTAGACTAGGCATTACATTTTATATATGATTTCTGGCATATGACCACCACGGCTGCCTCGGATGTAGTCCAATCTGGACGTCCAATTTTCGATGACTTTTCCCAACATTTGCGGCCGTATATCGGCAATAACACGGCGAATGTTGTCTTCCAAATGGTCAAGCGTTTGTGGCTTATCCGCATAGACCAATGACTTTACATAGCCCCACAGAAATTAGTCTAGCGGTGTTAAATCACAAGATCTTGGAGGCCAATTTACAGGTCCAAAGCGTGAAATAAGGCGGTCACCAAACGTGTCTTTCAATACATCGATTGTGGCACGAGCTGTGTGACATGTTGCGCCGTCTTGTTGGAACCAGAGCTCCTGGACATCATGGCTGTTCAATTCAGGAATGAAAAAGTTAGTAATCATGGCTCTATATCTATCCAATTCCTGTGCTCGATGGCGGATGGACTCATTCGGGTCTTCCTCAATGCTACGCTCTACAGTAGCAATAGCTTCTTCTGTACGCACCGTACGGCGTCTCTGGGGATGCGAGTTATCAATAAGAGTAAACGTGGTGCGAAAACGTTCCATGGTTAATCGAATTAACTGCTCTGATAGACGATTTTGTCGACGATAAAATGGACGCAGTGCGCGATACGTATTCCGCACTGAACCATTACTTTCGAAATAAAATTGCACTATTTGCAAGCGTTGTTCAGGCGTGAGTCTATTCATGATGAATTGCCAAACCAAACTGAGAATAAATCACTTGACAGCTGTTAAATCGGTCGCCATCTTGATCAGTGATGCCAACTTAAAGTTCTATACTTCTAAAAAAAACACCCTTTATTTTTAACGAATTTATTTAGATTTTCTATTGCGTAGCATTTTGTGGGAGACTGCCGAGAGATCGAAACCCAGAGAGCGGATGTCAAGAGAGTGACGGCCGAGAGAACAACAGCCAAAAATTTAAAATTCTGCTCCGATTAACTGAGACTGACTGTCTGTGGATTAAATGCTTAGGTTTTATTTTTCAAAAAGTATTTTCATTTTGTAGCTGAAGTAAGAGCCCTAATTAATTTCCGCCATGGAAAATTGAAAATTACTATAAATTCTGTAAGCAAAGCCAAAATGTTTCCAAGCTAATTTTTTACCCGTTACTCGAAGAGTCTGTCTGTATGAACGCTGAGATTTCGGAAACTATAAAAGCTAGAAGATTGGCATTTTGCATGCAGATTCTAGGAGTTCCTACGCTGCGGAAGTTTGTTTTAAAAGGGTGCCACGCCCCCTTTAACGCCCACAATCGCTTATATACAATTTTAAAAATTTTAATATTTCAGTTTTATTGAGTTTATCAATACCTATAGAAATGTAAAAGAAATTTTTTAAATCGGACCATTCGTTAAAAAGGGATGCCTGATCAAAGTTTTATATCTCCATCTCCCTCGCACTCTCTTTAGCTGAGTAACGGGTATCCGATAGTCGGCGCACCCGACTATAGCGTTCTCTCTTGTTAATCTTAAGATTCGAACTTTTGACAAAATACGTATGTACATGTACATTTGGATATATTTTGATATGCTTATATTTACAATACATGTACAATACAATACATACCAGATCTTGCAATTATCAGTCAACCTTTTCAAAGTGTTCGAGAAAAACCTGTCATTTACAAACACTTTGAGAATTGGGAGAGAGCTAACACATTCAAAGGGTTTTTGATTAATAGCTGTTACGCTCAGAGCAAAACCCTTTTTTTTAGGGCTCCTTCGGTTTCGGTTTCTACTGACTACTTTGCTCGGTCTGTTAGGGAAAACGGTCTTTTGTGAATGTATGCGTGCGTGTGTGTGAACTGTTCAGTAATGCTTCAGTCGTAACATTGCCTTTTGATTATTCAAATTTAAAAGTGCAATGGAAAATCCGTAATGTGTATTTTCTAAAGCTGAATCTGTAAGATTATCCGATTTACCATTAAATTCAAATATTCTACATATTTTAATAATTTAAGATTTTAAAACTCCACTTTTGGCATATCTTTCTCATGTAGTAAATAATAACCAAATCCACCTAGTAAAATTTTTTTAGCTACAGGAAACAGTAGAGCTTTTTAACATGTTGAACCTCCTTTAGCAGTTTATGTAGCTTTAAATAAATTCCTAACTATCTAAGAATGTCTTCACAACATTACCTGTTTATATTCCAAATATCTCGAAAGATTTGAAAAACCGCGTGAACTATTTTGTAGAAATAGGCTTGGTCGGAAAACTTTGATACATTATTTATCTTAAGCTTTATGGTAGTTCATTTGAACCAATCTGCCTTTTATAGCTCATTTGAACGGTAATTCATTTCTTTCTGGAATTTCTTAATAAAGATAGTTCCTTATATAGTAAATAAATATATTAAAGCAAAGAAAAAAACAAGAGAGAACGCTATAGTCGGGTTGGTGTCCCGACTATCTAATACCCGTCACTCGGCTAAAGGGAGTGCGAGTGAGATGGAGATATAAACTTTGATGAGCCATAACTTTTTAACGAATGGTCCGATTTAAAAAATTTCTTCTACATTTCGATAGGTATTGATAAGCACAACAAAACTGCATTTTTACTTTTCCGAAATATTTAAATTTTTAAAATCATATATAAGCGATTGTGGGCGTTACAGGGGGCGTGGCACCTTCTTGAAATAAAATTGCGCTGCGTAGGAACTCCAAGAATCTTCATGCCAAATACCAATCCTCTAGCTTTTATAGTTTCCGAGATCTCAGCGTTCATACGGACGGACAGACGGACAGACAGACATGGCTAGATCGACTCGGCTAGTGATCCTGATCAAGAATATATATACTTTATAGGGTCGGAAATGCTTCCTTCTAGCTGTTACATACTTTTGCTCGAATACAATATACCCTTTTACTCTACGAGTAACGGGTATAATAAAAGCTAACCTAAATTCAGAATAAAATTCTATGTACATTTATATGTTCAATGCAATTTTAGAATTATCTTATTTCCCATGCAAAATTTAAGCACATATCACAGCAGGCCTATACATTTCATTTTCTGGAGAAAACCCATTTTTCTGACTTTTATTTAACAGTAGTCTTTCAGAAACCCTTTTAGGTGACTATTAACTTAAAAAGGTCTCACCGAGTGGTTACTGAAAGACCGATTGCTTTGTTCGGTTGAGCCGAACGGTCGGACCGAAACCGACAAGCAAAACGAAAAAGGGTTCCGCTCAGAGAGAGAGTTTGTGAGCAACATTATTTTCGGTTTTGTCGAGAGTCAAATTGCCTTAGAAAAATCGGTTGACAGTTATTTGCATGCTCTGATACATACACACTAGAGCTGACAAAAAATCGACTGAAGTCGACTACAAGACGATAGTATGCTTTGCGATTGTTCAGTCGACTACTATCGACTTTTTTCAATAAAGTAACATTTTGGGAAAATTTAGAACCATTTATGGTACATTTGAATATTTCTGTGCTGATATTTGTCCAAACAATATAAGGGATTTTTTCTAACCTTATTTTGCATTAAAAATGTACATGTTTTGCAATTTCTAATGCTCAGCCTAAAAACACTAACATATCTTAGCAACCTAATCATAACAAAATACATTCAAGGGCTTTGATCCAATGTCAACAACAACAACAACGACTAGTCGATAATATCGAAACAGTCGACTGAAATGCTGTCAAACAATCGACTGACTTCACTATCGATAGTTTTTTTTGTATTTGTTTATTTAAAGCAATGTACTGCTCAATAGACTTAAAATTATATACATAGGATAAAAATAAAAACATCATAAATTTAAAGAAAACAATAAAATATTAAACGTAGGAGAACTTATTAAGTCGATGAAGAAAGGAACGCAATGACTTTTAGCGAATTAGCCTTGGTAGAGCACTCATATCATATGAGGTGATAATGTTCATTATAGTTATCACATAGGATTCGGAAGGGGTCGAAACGTGAGTAGTTTGACCTGCACACAGGAAGTGCTAATGGACGGAATCGGCGAGTAGCTCTGCAAGGAACGTTCCAATTGAGGGTGGCTAACAGATTAACTGAATCGACGGCGCCAGTGATGAGTTTGTGAAGTAATATCACACCATAACAGGTCCGACGATCCTTTAAGGTAGGTAGATCCAAGAGGCGCAACCTGTCTCTGTAAGAAGGCAAACGGCGTCCCTCCTCCCAGTTTAAGCCTCATAGTGCAAAAAGGAGAAATTACTTTTGTACGGATTCTATCATATTTTGATAGTGCTCATATTGTGGAGACCAAACACTGGAGCAGAACTCAAGTGTAGGACGAATTAGAGATACGTAAAGGAGCTTAGTGGTGAAAGGGTCATCAAATTCCTTAGACCAGCGTTTTATGAAAGCTAATAAGCATTTAGCTTTATTGGATATGGTACTGACGTGGCGATTAAAACAAATCTTGTGGTCAAATAGGACACCAAGATCAAGAACAGTATCAATGCGTTCAAGTGCAGAGTGATCTATTGAGTATGTACAAATATATGGATTGGATCGATAAAATGACATGGATTTACATTTATCAGGATTAAGCAGTAGCTTGTTGACTAGGCACCAGGATTGAAGGTTATTTAAGTCGAGCTGGAGCTGCATGTAGGAACTAGGTGAGGTCAAATGCATACACAACTTGACATCATCCGCAAACATAAGTACTTTGGAGAACTCAATTACTTGAGGAAGGTCGTTGATAAATAAGCCAAATAGTAAAGGACCGAGGTGACTGCCTTGTGGTACACCCGAATATACGTAAACAGCTTTTGAATAAATGCTGTTGTACTGGACCTTTTTTTGCAGCTCTAATACACACAATATGTGTGTATGTTTCTACTTGAAAGTACCCTGCAGTTCCCGAATTCAGCCCGAGCGCTAAATAGCACTGAGTCGACTGCGACGCCGGCAGCGCCTCGGCAGAATCGACTCTCTCACCAACCCCCTCTCTCAAAATCTCTCTCTTTACAAAATTAAGGTGCTGAAAAAGCAGTGAATGAGCGCCTTAAAATAGTAAGGAACAGGTGATGAATTTTGTTAAAAATTTTTAACAAAATTCATCACAACATCATCACTAGGCCGACAGTGTCGTTGACGGAGACGACCGAAACGGCGCCAGAGACGACGCTCTCCCAAATTTCTCTCTCTCAATCTCTCTCTCTGCGCAGGGGTAGAGACAAGTTAGGCAAGCGCGATCGTGACAAAGGGAAAAAAACAACAAGAGAGATTGAAATTGCAGATTTTGTTTTTCTCGCTCAGTATTTTTTTATATTTCTTGATCAAGAATACATTTTTAGGTAGGTAATTTTCAAGGGTATTAAAACTTTGTCTTGTCTTAATTATTATAGCTTCTCATTTTTAGAATTTGTATGTTTTATTTTTAATATTTATAGGTCAAGCTGATGGTACAAGGTGCATAAACAATTTAATTTCAGATGAGATCATTTTGTCCCACATCCCAGAAGGATGTTATTCTTGCACTTCTAAGTAAGTTTTTATCATTCTTGTCTAATATTCTAATATTATATAATTTTATAAAAATATATATTTTCCAAATTCATTGGTCAGGTGGAGTCTGCAGAGCCTCTGGAGAGGATGCGGAGATGCGTGAAAAATCTCCATGCGCGAAAAGGGAGCTCACCATGCCATGTTAACGTACCGAAGACCCCTAAAAGTCACCGTAGTTTGTAAAAATCTATCAACTTAATGTAAAAGTATGAAAATAATTCACCAAAAATGATGTAGTTAAATGAATTGAAAAGAAATAAACCTTTTAATCAAAAGGTCCCTGATTAAGAAATGGACACATATTTATAATTTATATAATTTTTTTATGGTAGGGCCAAAACGTTTTTTACACTTAAAAAAAAATTGACACCATAAAAAAAATTATAAGTGCCCATTACTTAATCAGGGAGATGTTCTTTACCAGAAAATTAAGGTTGTCTTCAATTAGGTTGACGTCGATTTTTTTTGTAAACTAGTATTATTGATCAAATGTGGAATCTGAAAATAATAAGTTACTTTGGTACTTTTGTATGGCATGCCAATCTTTTCGTGCTTGAACAAATGTTTTCGTTTCATTCAAAACAAAAAATTTGCGAAAATTAAAATTGCATTGATTGTAACTGATAGAAAGTATTTTTGTACTTTAGTTTTTATACCCGTTACTCGTAGAGTATATTGTATATTGTATTCGTGCAAAAGTATGTAACAGGGAGAAGGAAGCGTTTCCGACCGCATAAAGTATATATATTCTTGGTCAGGGTCACTAGCCGAGTCGATATAGCCATGTCCGTCTGTCTGTCCGTCCGTATGAACGCTGAGATCTCGGAAACTATAAAAGCTAGAGGATTGGTATTTTGCATGAAGATTCTTGGAGTTCCTACGCTGCGCAAGTTTATTTCAAGAATGTGCCACGCCCCCTCTAACGCCCACAATAGCTGATATACGATTTTAAAAATTTAAATATTACGGAAAAGTAAAAATGCAGTTTTGTTGTGTTTATTAATACCTATCGAAATGAAGAAGAAATTTTTTAAATCGGATTAATCGTTAAAAAGTTATTGCTGATCAAAGTTTATATCTCCATCTCCCTCGCACTCCCTTTAGCCGAGTGAGGGGTATTAGATAGTCGGGACACCAACCCGACTTTAGCGTTCTCTCTTGTTTTTAATACTTTTACTTAAATCACATTAATTTATTATATACATAGCTCTTCCACAAGCCTTCTGATTCTCGCTCCTTATTGTAGTTTATTCCACTACATTGTTGCGCTCATTCATTAGAGAATTCATTAGAGGCTTAGAAAGGGACAAATATATATTTATGTACAGGGATTTGTTTGGATAAGATGGCATGGTCACTTAGAATATAGACGTTAAATGTAAACTTTATCAAATAACTTTAACTGGTTAAATCATTAAGATTGAATGCTGAAAAATTAATAGTGTGTATTGTCATGCCCAAAAAATATTTTGGGCTCTTAAAAGTACATTTTATATAAATTTATAGAGGCAGTTATATCTACATTTAGAAATATGAGCTTTATTATACCCGTTCCTCGTAAAGTAAAAGGGTATATTGTATTCGTGCAAAAGTATGTAACAGCTAGAAGGAGGCGTTTCCGACCCCATAAAGTATATATATTCTTTATGAGGATCACTAGCCGAGTCGATCTAGCCATGTCTGTCTGTCCGTCTGCCTGTCTGTCTGTATGAACGCTGAGATTTCGGAAACTATAAAAGCTAGAAGATTGGCATTTGGCATGCAGATTCAAGGAGTTCCTACGCAGCGCATGTTTATTTCAAAAAGGTGCCACGCCCTCTCTAACGCCCACAATCGCTTATATACGATTTTAAAAATTTTAATATTTCGGAAAAGTAAAAATGCTGATTTGTTGTGTTTATCAATACCTATCGAAATGTAGAAGTTTTTTAAATCGGACTTCTTCTTTTTTATGACTTCTGCCTTTTGGTAGAACTATGGGTCATTGTCGCAGTATTGGTTGCGCTCATATTGGAATCTGGCCTTAGTCGCGGTGAAACGCGGCAAAACAAAAATTTGACAGCGCGAAATGTTTAAGGAAATCAGAAATTAGGGAAAAAAATTAATAAACTTACAAAAATATGGACCTCCGCGTCAACGAGCTATAACCGCATTTTTAATACCAAAGCGCGATCCGAGCAAGAGCCTAGTGGGACCATCCGGGACAGAGCCAGGGACAGGCCATTGTGTGTCTATAGGCGTTGCCCTGTAGAACGCAGCACCTGTTCACCCTAGTCTGAGAACGGTGACGCTTCCCTAAGCCCGCACGGCTGATCTCCTTGCGAGTCCGAGGCGCTACGAGTGGTCGTCGAGTCAACGCATCAGAGACGAGCATCGCCGAGCATCTACAAGGAGCTACAGGGAGCTACAGGACCGGAGCACGGAATCAACGAGGCAGGCGTGCTTTCTCACTGATCTACTGGGCGGTCACGTTTATATAAATTTGGTGGGACGAA
Source organism: Drosophila prostipennis (assembly GCA_037075205.1). Classification (NCBI taxonomy): domain Eukaryota; kingdom Metazoa; phylum Arthropoda; class Insecta; order Diptera; family Drosophilidae; genus Drosophila; species Drosophila prostipennis. The sequence goes on from JBAMCJ010000050.1 coordinate 86,182, forward strand.
CACATAACTTCTCTGAGCTAGCCGCACGAATCTCGTAGCGAGCAGACCTATAAAATCAGTTCGTTACAGTTCCTCGAAGGCTTTGCAATTGACTTCAAAATGATGTAGAAAAAAGTTATCGCCAAAAGAACAGCCTTTCCGATGATACCAGTCTCATTCCAATGGGTCTTTATATATAGCTGCTATGTCTAACCAATCTTTTCCTCCTATTAGTGCCCCCTTCTCCCTATATGTTTTTAAAATCCAAAACAAATTTTACCCTAAATTGCCCCTTTCCCCTACCCTATTCGACACAGCACTACCCCTCCCGCTCATCAGTTTTCTTGGCTGTTGCTCTTTCGGCCGTCGTTCTCTTGGCATCCGCTTTCTGGGTTTCGCTCTCTCGGCAGGCTCCCACAAAATGCAACGCAATAACTTACAAAATCTAAATAAATTCGTTAAAAATACTTAAAAAAATGTTAAAAACTTGAAAAATAAAACTTATACATTTGGGTCATAGAATAACTAATGATCTAAATGATTGATCGGAGCAGCGGTTAGATTTTTTAAATCGAAAAGTTAATTTTAAATGTAGCCCCCAAATTATTCCAAATACACTGTGCAGCATTTTTAATTCTTTTTAAATGTACCTCGATGGATGCTATATTTTTGGATTCGTTTCGAATTCCCAAGTTAAACTGCGTTTTCCAAAAAGTTCCCCAACGCAAGGATTCTTAGCAAAAGGACCTCAAAGTTCGAAAAATGCTGAAATTGGCCAACCTTCCGGAGCTCTCAGAGGCAAACGGATTCATGGTTTGATTCTATGTTAAAATTTTTTAAAAGATACACTCTTTATCTTTCAAAACCCATACTTAGAATAATTTTAGGATTTTTATTAAGGGAGAAACAAATTTTAGAAAACATAGTCAAAAAACATAAAAGCATACAGTTGCGGTTAAAATAATAGTAGTGTTGCCGCCCTGTGTTTTTAAAGGTTTCTTGTTGTAATTTATCTTCTCCTGGTAATATTGTATTGATTATAATTGTATTATTAGACTAATTGGATAAGAAAATTGACAACAACAAACTTTTAAACACAAACACAGGGCGGCAACAATACTACTATTTTCACCGCAGCTGTATGCTTTTATGTTTTTTGACTATGTTTTCTAAAATTTGTTTCTGCCTTAATAAAAATCCTAAAATTATTTGAAAGATAAAGAGGGTATCTTTTAAAAAATTTTAACATAGAATAAAACCATGAATCCGTTTGCCTCTGAGAGCTCCGGAAGGGTGGCCAATTTCAGCATTTTTCGAACTTTGAGGTCCTTTTGCTAAGAATCCTTGCGTTGGGGAACTTTTTGGAAAACGCAGTTTAACTTGGGAATTCGAAACGAATCCAAAAATATAGCATCCATCGAGGTAAATTTTTGATGCTGCATAGTGTTATTATTCCAATTAGGCCATTTCAAAACCTAAAATTCAAACAATGAAAGAACGCATTGCCTTTGTGAGAGTGCGAGCATGCACGAATTTGACTGTGTGCGTGACGTTTTTCTGCTTGACAGCATCGGAGTCATAACTTTCCAAAAGTAATGCCTTTTGACCTTGGCCAAGGTCTTGGTAATGCCTGTGGGACCTCCTTGTACTGGATCGTTGTGGAGTGTAGTATATCAGTATAGCTTCTTTTTCATTTTCTATTAGGGTCACCGGGTTGAGTAGCGCTACTCTTAATGATTTCATTATTTTGTTGCCCATTTTCTTAAAATAATCAATTTAAACTTGTTCAAAGATATTTTCCCTTGTTGCCATTTTTAGTTGGCTGATTTTATATTACAGGTTTGCTTTCAAGCCTTTGGAAGAACTAACTTAAGTCAAGAATTCCATTGGTAAATAAATCGCTAACATTATATCTTGCAGTCATATTTCCACGTTTAAAATAACAGGTCATATTTTTTACTTGCAAGGTCACTACTTTACGTACTTCGTGATTATTAATGACTTCGAATACGTTGGGAATAGAAGCTTTTTCAATAGATTGCCTAGGCAATTCTATTGATTTTCTCCTGCGTTGGATTTCTGTCTACTTTAATATCGTGTAGTGACTTTATTATATTTCTGGTAATGTTTTTTAATTCTTCGATAGTTATTCTTGATAACGCATCTGATACGTTTGTATCTTTACCCTTTAGATACTCTACTGTGAAATTATACTCCTCTAATTCAAGTCTCATGCGTGTCAGTTTGGAGTTAGGATTTGTCAAGTACGTGAGTGGTCTGTGATCTGTTTTGACAGTAAAGTGACTGCTTTAAATATATGGTCTGAAGTATGTTATTGCCCAATGAAAATTAATAAACTTACAAAAATATGGACCTCCGCGTCAACGAGCTATAACCGCATTTTTAATACCAAAGCGCGATCCGAGCAAGAGCCTAGTGGGACCATCCGGGACAGAGCCAGGGACAGGCCGTTGTGTGTCTATAGGCGTTGCCCTGTAGAACGCAGCACCTGTTCACCCTAGTCTGAGAACGGTGACGCTTCCCTAAGCCCGCACGGCTGATCTCCTTGCGAGTCCGAGGCGCTACGAGTGGTCGTCGAGTCAACGCATCAGAGACGAGCATCGCCGAGCATCTACAAGGAGCTACAGGACCGGAGCACGGAATCAACGAGGCAGGCGTGCTTTCTCAATGATCTACTGGGCGGTCACGTTTATATAAATTTGGTGGGATGAACACATAACTTCTCTGAGCTAGCCGCACGAATCTCGTAGCGAGCAGACCTATAAAATCAGTTCGTTACAGTTCCTCGAAGGCTTTGCAATTGACTTCAAAATGATGTAGGAAAAAGTTATCGCCAAAAGAACAGCCTTTCCGATGATACCAGTCTCATTCCAATGGGTCTTTATATATAGCTGCTATGTCTAACCAATCTTTTCCTCCTATTAGTGCCCCCTTCTCCCTATATGTTTTTAAAATCCAAAACAAATTTTACCCTAAATTGCCCCTTTCCCCTACCCTATTCGACACAGCACTACCCCTCCCGCTCATCAGTTTTCTTGGCTGTTGCTCTTTCGGCCGTCGTTCTCTTGGCATCCGCTTTCTGGGTTTCGCTCTCTCGGCAGGCTCCCACAAAATGCAACGCAATAACTTACAAAATCTAAATAAATTCGTTAAAAATACTTAAAAAAATGTTAAAAACCGTTTGCCTCTGAGAGCTCCGGAAGGTTGGCCAATTTCAGCATTTTTCGAACTTTGAGGTCCTTTTGCTAAGAATCCTTGCGTTGGGGAACTTTTTGGAAAACGCAGTTTAACTTGGGAATTCGAAACGAATCCAAAAATATAGCATCCATCGAGGTAAATTTTTGATGCTGCATAGTGTTATTATTCCAATTAGGCCTTTTCAAAACCTAAAATTCGGCAAAATCCAAATTTCGGAATTCCAACCACTTTAGAAGTTAAGCATTAAAGAGTAAAAATCTCCCAAGTGGGCTACCCCTGATCCGAAGGTCCGATTTTCATCGAACTTGTTGGCTTTTCATGTTCACAACGACAAAATAAGAACTTTATTTGATTAAATATACTAAAAAGTGACATCGAAAAATCGTATAAGTCGCTAACACAAAATCGGACCATACAAAAGCCACCGTAAATAAACACGCTGAAATATTAGTTGCCCGATTTAATGCAGCACGTAAACTAATATACGGCAACAGAGAAAAATTAGATAAAGACTATTGGCCTCAAGAATCTAAATCAGTGGTGGCCAGCAGAAGCAGCACACAAACAATGAAAGAACGCATTGCCTTTGTGAGAGTGCGAGCATGCACGAATTTGACTGTGTGCGTGACGTTTTTCTGCTTGACAGCATCGGAGTCATAACTTTCCAAAAGTAATGCCTTTTGACCTTGGCCAAGGTCTTGGTAATGCCTGTGGGACCTCCTTGTACTGGATCGTTGTGGAGTGTAGTATATCAGTATAGCTTCTTTTTCATTTTCTATTAGGGTCACCGGGTTGAGTAGCGCTACTCTTAATGATTTCATTATTTTGTTGCCCATTTTCTTGAAATAATCAATTTAAACTTGTTCAAAGATATTTTCCCTTGTTGCCATTTTTAGTTGGCTGATTTTATATTACAGGCTTGCTTTCAAGCCTTTGGAAGAACTAACCTAAGTTAGCATCGGAGTCATAACTTTCCAAAAGTAATGCCTTTTGACCTTGGCCAAGGTCTTGGTAATGCCTGTGGGACCTCCTTGTACTGGATCGTTGTGGAGTGTAGTATATCAGTATAGCTTCTTTTTCATTTTCTATTAGGGTCACCGGGTTGAGTAGCGCTACTCTTAATGATTTCATTATTTTGTTGCCCATTTTCTTGAAATAATCAATTTAAACTTGTTCAAAGATATTTTCCCTTGTTGCCATTTTTAGTTGGCTGATTTTATATTACAGGTTTGCTTTCAAGCCTTTGGAAGAACTAACCTAAGTCAAGAATTCCATTGGTAAATAAATCGCTAACATTATATCTTGCAGTCATTTTTCCACGTTTAAAATAACAGGTCATATTTTTTACTTGCAAGGTCACTACTTTACGTACTTCGTGATTATTAATGACTTCGAATACGTTGGGCATAGAAGCTTTTTCAATAGATTGCCTAGGCAATTCCATTGATTTTCTCCTGCGTTGGATTTCTGTCTACTTTAATATCGTGTAGTGACTTTATTATATTTCTGGTAATGTTTTTTAATTCTTCGATAGTTATTCTTGATAACGCATCTGATACGTTTGTATCTTTACCCTTTAGATACTCTACTGTGAAATTATACTCCTCTAATTCAAGTCTCATGCGTGTCAGTTTGGAGTTAGGATTTGTCAAGTACGTGAGTGGTCTGTGATCTGTTTTGACAGTAAAGTGACTGCTTTAAATATATGGTCTGAAGTATGTTATTGCCCAATGAAAATTAATAAACTTACAAAAATATGGACCTCCGCGTCAACGAGCTATAACCGCATTTTTAATACCAAAGCGCGATCCGAGCAAGAGCCTAGTGGGACCATCCGGGACAGAGCCAGGGACAGGCCGTTGTGTGTCTATAGGCGTTGCCCTGTAGAACGCAGCACCTGTTCACCCTAGTCTGAGAACGGTGACGCTTCCCTAAGCCCGCACGGCTGATCTCCTTGCGAGTCCGAGGCGCTACGAGTGGTCGTCGAGTCAACGCATCAGAGACGAGCATCGCCGAGCATCTACAAGGAGCTACAGGACCGGAGCACGGAATCAACGAGGCAGGCGTGCTTTCTCACTGATCTACTGGGCGGTCACGTTTATATAAATTTGGTGGGACGAACACATAACTTCTCTGAGCTAGCCACACGAATCTCGTAGCGAGCAGACCTATAAAATCAGTTCGTTACAGTTCCTCGAAGGCTTTGCAATTGACTTCAAAATGATGTAGGAAAAAGTTATCGCCAAAATAACCAATCTTTTCCTCCTATTAGTGCCCGCTTCTCCCTATATGTTTTTAAAATCCAAAACAAATTTTACCCTAAATTGCCCCTTTTCCCTACCCTATTCGACACAGCACTACCCCTCCCGCTCATCAGTTTTCTTGGCTGTTGCTCTTTCGGCCGTCGTTCTCTTGGCATCCGCTTTCTGGGTTTCGCTCTCTCGGCAGGCTCCCACAAAATGCAACGCAATAACTTACAAAATCTAAATAAATTCGTTAAAAATACTTAAAAAAATGTTAAAAACTTGAAAAATAAAACTTATACATTTGGGTCATAGAATAACTAATGATCTAAATGATTGATCGGAGCAGCGGTTAGATTTTTTAAATCGAAAAGTTAATTTTAAATGTAGCCCCCAAATTATTCCAAATACACTGTGCAGCATTTTTAATTCTTTTTAAATGTACCTCGATGGATGCTATATTTTTGGATTCGTTTCGAATTCCCAAGTTAAACTGCGTTTTCCAAAAAGTTCCCCAACGCAAGGATTCTTAGCAAAAGGACCTCAAAGTTCGAAAAATGCTGAAATTGGCCAACCTTCCGGAGCTCTCAGAGGCAAACGGATTCATGGTTTGATTCTATGTTAAAATTTTTTAAAAGATACACTAAATTGCCCCTTTCCACTACCCTATTCGACACAGCACTACCCCTCCCGCTCATCAGTTTTCTTGGCTGTTGCTCTTTCGGCCGTCGTTCTCTTGGCATCCGCTTTCTGGGTTTCGCTCTATGTTTTTAAAGGTTTTTGCCGCCCTGTGTTTTTAAAGGTTTCTTGTTGTAATTTTTCTTCTCCTGGTAATATTGTATTGATTATAATTGTATTATTAGACTAATTGGATAAGAAAATTGACAACAACAAACTTTTAAACACAAACACAGGGCGGCAACAATACTACTATTTTCACCGCAGCTGTATGCTTTTATGTTTTTTGACTATGTTTTCTAAAATTTGTTTCTGCCTTAATAAAAATCCTAAAATTATTTGAAAGATAAAGAGGGTATCTTTTAAAAAATTTTAACATAGAATAAAACCATCAATCCGTTTGCCTCTGAGAGCTCCGGAAGGTTGTCCAATTTCAGCATTTTTCGAACTTTGAGGTCCTTTTGCTAAGAATCCTTGCGTTGGGGAACTTTTTGGAAAACGCAGTTTAACTTGGGAATTCGAAACGAATCCAAAAATATAGCACCCATCGAGGTAAATTTTTGATGCTGCATAGTGTTATTATTCCAATTAGGCCTTTTCAAAACCTAAAATTCGGCAAAATCCCAATTTCGGAATTCCAACCACTTTAGAAGTTAAGCATTAAAGAGTAAAAATCTACCAAGTGGGCTACCCCTGATCCGAAGGTCCGATTTTCATCGAACTTGTTGGCTTTTCATGTTCACAACGACAAAATAAGAACTTTATTTGATTAAATATCCTAAAAAGTGACATCGAAAAATCGTATATGTCGCTAACACAAAATCGGACCATACAAAAGCCACCATAAATAAACACGCTGAAATATTAGTTGCCCGATTTAATGCAGCACGTAAACTAATATACGGCAACAGAGAAAAATTAGATAAAGACTATTGGCCTCAAGAATCTAAATCAGTGGTGGTCAGCAGAAGCAGCACACAAACAATGAAAGAACGCATTGCCTTTGTGAGAGTGCGAGCATGCACGAATTTGATTGTGTGCGTGACGTTTTTCTGACAGCATCGGAGTCATAACTTTCCAAAAGTAATGCCTTTTGACCTTGGCCAAGGTCTTGGTAATGCCTGTGGGACCTCCTTGTACTGGATCGTTGTGGAGTGTAGTATATCAGTATAGCTTCTTTTTCATTTTCTATTAGGGTCACCGGGTTGAGTAGCGCTACTCTTAATGATTTCATTATTGTGTTGCCCATTTTCTTGAAATAATCAATTTATACTTGTTCAAAGATATTTTCCCTTGTTTATATTACAGGTTTGCTTTCAAGCCTTTGGAAGAACTAACCTAAGTCAAGAATTCCATTGGTAAATAAATCGCTAACATTATATCTTGCAGTCATTTTTCCACGTTTAAAATAACAGGTCATATTTTTTGCTTGCAAGGTCACTACTTTACGTACTTCGTGATTATTAATGACTTCGAATACGTTGGGCATAGAAGCTTTTTCAATAGATTGCCTGGGCAATTCTATTGATTTTCTCCTGCGTTGGATTTCTGTCTACTTTGATATCGTGTAGTGACTTTATTATATTTCTGGTAATGTTTTTTAATTCTTCGATGGTTATTCTTGATAACGCATCTGATACGTTTGTATCTTTACCCTTTAGATACTCTACTGTGAAATTATACTCCTCTAATTCAAGTCTCATGCGTGTCAGTTTGGAGTTAGGATTTGTCAAGTACGTGAGTGGTCTGTGATCTGTTTTGACAGTAAAGTGACTGCTTTAAATATATGGTCTGAAGTATGTTATTGCCCAATGAAAATTAATAAACTTACAAAAATATGGACCTCCGCGTCAACGAGCTATAACCGCATTTTTAATACCAAAGCGCGATCCGAGCAAGAGCCTAGTGGGACCATCCGGGACAGAGCCAGGGACAGGCCGTTGTGTGTCTATAGGCGTTGCCCTGTAGAACGCAGCACCTGTTCACCCTAGTCTGAGAACGGTGACGCTTCCCTAAGCCCGCACGGTTGATCTCATTGCGAGTCCGAGGCGCTACGAGTGGTCGTCGAGTCAACGCATCAGAGACGAGCATCGCCGAGCATCTACAAGGAGCTACAGGGAGCTACAGGACCGGAGCACGGAATCAACGAGGCAGGCGTGCTTTCTCACTGATCTACTGGGCGGTCACGTTTATATAAATTTGGTGGGACGAACACATAACTTCTCTGAGCTAGCCGCACGAATCTCGTAGCGAGCAGACCTATAAAATCAGTTCGTTACAGTTCCTCGAAGGCTTTGCAATTGACTTCAAAATGATGTAGGAAAAAGTTATCGCCAAAAGAACAGCCTTTCCGATGATACCAGTCTCATTCCAATGGGTCTTTATATATAGCTGCTATGTCTAACCAATCTTTTCCTCCTATTAGTGCCCCCTTCTCCCTATATGTTTTTAAAATCCAAAACAAATTTTACCCTAAATTGCCCCTTTCCCCTACCCTATTCGACACAGCACTACCCCTCCCGCTCATCAGTTTTCTTGGCTGTTGCTCTTTCGGCCGTCGTTCTCTTGGCATCCGCTTTCTGGGTTTCGCTCTCTCGGCAGGCTCCCACAAAATGCAACGCAATAACTTACAAAATCTAAATAAATTCGTTAAAAATACTTAAAAAAATGTTAAAAACTTGAAAAATAAAACTTATACATTTGGGTCATAGAATAACTAATGATCTAAATGATTGATCGGAGCAGCGGTTAGATTTTTTAAATCGAAAAGTTAATTTTAAATGTAGCCCCCAAATTATTCCAAATACACTGTGCAGCATTTTTAATTCTTTTTAAATGTACCTCGATGGATGCTATATTTTTGGATTCGTTTCGAATTCCCAAGTTAAACTGCGTTTTCCAAAAAGTTCCCCAACGCAAGGATTCTTAGCAAAAGGACCTCAAAGTTCGAAAAATGCTGAAATTGGCCAACCTTCCGGAGCTCTCAGAGGCAAACGGATTCATGGTGTTGGTAACCAAGGTTGCTCAACATGGGTCAAGAACTCAAACCACCCAACGCAACTGAGTTGCAAGTCAACATGAATCCACGCAACTCATACAGCGACCAGGCGCACAGTAGCAGAGTCATCAGAACGCAACAACTGCAGACACGGCAATCTCACCGATGGAACGACTGACGAACGCAATGGGCAAGCACGCCGAACCGTCCGACGAACGGTCAATGTCAAGTCAGCACACCCAAAAGAGTAGGTCAGAAAGACAGTGAAGTCATCACTAAAGCGATAATGCGTCCCAAGACAATTACTTGCGCACTGTTTCCGGGTCAGAATAGTATTTAAGCTTTTACCAAATGATCAATAAAGTTAGTTATCAATTCAACCACATTCAGTGTACCACTTCTTTCGTAACTCAACCCCCCGCGCAGTGTCGTACAAGACCTAGTCTGCAAGTCTGTAGATAACGCTACACCGTCGCGACTAGTTGTTCGTCCTGTCATTCCGCCTATCCAACACGGTTCTTAGCCCGTCCCTTGAAGGCTTGACCAACACGGTTCTCAGACCGTCAGCCACGTCGTTGCAAACACGGTTCCTAGCCCGTCAAGCAACAGCCACAAAATCCACCGCACAGCCTTCTGGACCAAGTCTCAACGCGTCCAAGGCGTCTCCGTGCCAAGAGTACAATTAGTACGATTAGGCAGAAGACCCATCTGTGTGCCATCAACGTCGCACAGGCACAAACATTGGTGACCCCGACGTGATCCTTTACCAAGAAAGGATCACAATCTATCAACCACCTTCCGTTAGGAAAGCAAGCCGATCTTAACAGGTAAGAATTGATACCATTCTCCTGTTAATTTCCGCACAAGACAAGACACAGATCAGTGACGCCCCAAAATCTTAAGTAGATCATGTCGATCTCCTTTATAGAAGAGACAAGTCAGAACAGAGTTGACTTACACAACCGTCTACTTGATGATCAGAATGAGGTTCAGGGGCAGATCCAACAAATTATCAAGAATTATAGCAAGGATTCACTCGAACGACGCGGACGAGACGGCTATTATGCCGGTCGGCTAAGCCAGTTGAAGGATCTCTGGCAGCAATTTTGTGACCTAGATGAAGAGGTCGAGAAGGCGGCATTACCTACCGGAGAAGAGTATGCCACAAGATTAACGGCATTAAAGGAGCTAGTGGAAAAATATCAGACCATATTTCAAGACAACATCCCATCAGGAAGTGAACCTCCAAAAGCCCCGCGCCGAACACAGAACAACACGAAGGAGCCGATAGCCAAAACCATCCCGGCCCCGATTACTGACTCATCAATAGCACCTCCTATTCGACAACTACAAAGACGCTGCAACGAATTAGAATCATCCCTAATTCTAGCGTCAACGGCGCAAACAATCACTCCAGCACTACAACGACATCTGGAGCTCCAATGGGAAATATTGAGACAAGCCCATGATGAAATCGATAATATACCTGGAGCAGCAGATGCCGCTGAAGCAGAAATAAATAGATTCAGGACATTATACGAAGAATATGAAATGACCCTACTTCGAGAAAACGACACTCAAATGAGTCTCAATCTATCACTTCCACCAATCAAGATTCCTGAATTTAATGGCGAATATATTGATTGGCCCCGATTCCACGACTTATTTGTAGAGTTAGTCCACAATAAGGCATATTCAGCCAGCCAGAAGCTACACATTCTTCAGAATTCTCTTAGCGGCGAGGCAAGGAACATTTTGACGGATACAGCTTTTTCACAAGCTGGATACGACGACACATGGCAACGACTAAAGGCCAGATATCAAAACGGAAAGATACTGGTATTCGCAGCCATAGCAAAAATGTTTGATTATAAACCAATAGATGGCTCAGCGCGTCAGTTGAGAGCACTTCATGACAGAATTCAAAACTCTATGAGTACACTAAAAAATTTAATCGGATTTTTAGTGCGTCGGAAGCTCGATCAACACACCCTAGCGGCACTCGAAGATTCAGCCAACTCACCCACTGAGGTGCCACTACTTGAAAGCGTTTTATCTTTTCTCGAACGGAGATCAGGAATGCTGGAAACACTAGACGCCCAACCCTCAGCAAACTCACGACAACGAGACAACATCTGCAAAATGTGCAATACAGGCTCACATCGCCCTCTTTCATGTCCCATATTTCGTAAGATGGATACAGAAAGGCGACGTCAGGCAATAGTGACAATGGGAGGTTGTGTCAATTGCTTGTCCACATACCATAAGACTAGCAACTGTACTTCCCCACTATCTTGTCGTTTTTGCCAGCAAAGACACCACTCAACGCTGCACAAACATCAAGAGTCTTCAGCACAAGTGTCAGTCGTGACCACCCACAACCAAGTACCTCAACATCAGGAGGAACCGAAGTCAAATGGCCAAAAACCCAGTGGCAACTGGGTTACAACCATGTCGTTTCAACAACCACAAAGGAGCTACGTATTACTCGCCACAGCCATAGTCGCAGCGCAGGGACTTACCTCACGACAGGAAAAATGTCGAACATTACTTGATTCTGGGTCTCAACTAAACCTGATATCCAAGAAAATGGCGGACAGATTGGCGTTAAAAACCACGAAAACATCGATAGATTTCCATGGGATCGGTGGATACATTCAAAATGCCTCAGAACAGGCCCGACTACGCATTACTTCAGTAACATCAAAGTTTCAGATGGACATCGATGTAATGATTTTACCACACGTAATGGACAAGCAACCATCGGTGCCGATCGAAGAAGTACTCAACATTCCCGACAGTCTAGTACTGGCTGATCCTGACTTTAGGCAACCAGGAAGCATAGACTTAATCCTCAGCGCTGAAGTGTTCACACGCATATTAAAACCAGGTATCATTGACTTAGGACGGAAACAGCCACGTTTAATGGAAACCACACTTGGATGGATTGTCATGGGTCCAATCAACCAACCATCCACAACAACCGTGACAGGAAATCTCACCATAACTCAAACAGAAGATCCGTCGTCTGCCCTGGAGAAATTTTGGAAGTTAGACACCTTTACCACTGAGATCCCCCCACTTACAGTCCAGGAGAGGCTCTGCGAAGAGCATTTTACGTCAAATATAAAAATGTGTGCCGATCAACGACTAATGGTAAGATTACCTTTCTCAGAAGATCCAAAGGTGTTGGGCCAAACATTGTGTATGGCCCAAAGAAGGTTTGAGAGTTTGGAACGACGTCTACAAAGGGATCCCACAACACGAGCGGGATACGTGTCGTTTATGAACGAATACGAACAATTAAATCATATGACAGAAGTACAGCTGTCCAGGATTCCAAAGACCCATTACTTCATTCCTCATCACTGCGTTCTGAAACCAGACAGTTCTACCACAAAACTAAGGGTAGTATTTGATGCATCAGCTCGAAGCTCAAAGGGCAACAGTCTAAACAACATTTTGAGAGTGGGACCAACAGTACAAAGTGAGTTATTATCAATCCTGTTACGGTTTCGAACATACCGGTTTGTGTTTACAGCAGACATCGAAAAAATGTATCGTCAAATTTGGGTGCACCCAAAGGACAAGGCATACCAACTTATCCTTTGGCGACGGACACCAGAGGAAAAAATGCGATATTTTCAGTTGAACACAGTCACATATGGGACAGCATGTGCCCCATACTTAGCGACAAAATGCTTGCAGCATTTAGCGTCAATGGCTCCAAAAAATCAGCTGTTAGGCTCAACAGCCATTAAGCAAAACTTCTACGTAGATGATTGCTTATCCGGAGCAGACACAGTAGAAGAGGCATTAAAACAACAAGTTCAGATCTGCGAGATTTTGGGGGCAGCAAAAATGAAGTTACGAAAATGGTGCTCGAATCATCCAGATTTGCTGAAGAATATTCACAAGGATGATCAGGCTCTGGACCTCGACTTCAGCAAATTTTCCGACACCACAATAAGGACATTGGGAATAATATGGAACCCCAAGGAAGATAAACTTCAAGGTCGAGGAACAGTCACAAAGCGTATTGTCTGTTCGGAGCTTGCCAAAATCTTTGATCCATTAGGATTATTGTGTCCTATAACCACAACTGCAAAGATATTTATGCAACAACTATGGCAAAAATCTCTTGACTGGGACACAGAACTGGATAAGGAAGATACAAATCACTGGCAAGCATTTCGAAGGAACACTCAAATTTTAACTACCATTGAATTACCGAGATGTCCATTCCCAAATGACAAACCGAAAACTATACAACTTCACATATTTACTGATGCATCTGAAGTCGCTTACGGAACATCGGCATACCTTCGCACAACCACGGTCAACGGATCAATAGTGAGCAAACTTCTCTGCGCAAAATCCCGCGTAGCGCCACTAGCTAAACAAACATTACCAAGATTAGAGCTATGTGCAGCCGTGCTGGGAGCAGAGCTCGCAGCCAGAATTACAAGGGATATACAACCCTCGAGATTTGGCAGCCTTGAGACCTGGACATTTTCTGATCGGGGGACCACTTACGGCGTCTCCAGATATCCACAAAAGAGAAGTTCGATCCGGACAAGTGACCAGGTGGAAGCAGATCGATAAAATCAGACAGGACTTTTGGAAACGTTGGAGTCACGAGTATCTACACGAGCTGCAGAACCGAGCAAAATGGACCAGAAGGGAAAGGCCAGTGGCAATAGGAGACTTAGTGATCATAAAGGAAGACAATGTACCTCCTCTACAATGGCCACTGGGAAGAATTCTCGAGACGCATCAAGGGAAGGATGGAGCTGTACGGGTAGCCACTGTACGGACAGCAACCGGAGAGTGTGTCCGGGCAATACATCGGCTGGCGATACTACCAGTCGACAAACAAGAGACGCCAGAAGCCGCAGAAGGAATCAGAAGATCTCCGAGGCTATGCTCCAAGCCATAACTTTGCTGGCTTGCATAGGTACCACTCACTTACTCCCAGTCACCCCAGACGCACCGGTGAGGGTGGTACCTTTACCTAACAATACTGGGTCATATATAGAATTAAGCAGTAGAATCGCTTTAACATCAGCAGAATGGACGATCATCTCTTACTTCGACTTGCGGCTACTGGCACAAGAGATTACAGCTTTTAAGATAAGCATCCAGGGATTGTCGAGATGGTGTATGAGAAGCGAAGCATGCCCAACAATAATACACGCGCTTGAACAAGAGGCCAGTGAATTATATGATGTGCAGCAATTCTTTGAACATCATAGACGAAGAAGAGGAGCTCTGGATCTAGTAGGAAACTTAGCCAACGGCCTTTTTGGAGTTTTAGACTCACAATATGCAAAGAAAATGGAAGAAGTCGTAAACAAGATCAAGGCGAAGGAAATCTACAACACTCACTTACTAAGGAACCAGACATCGATTCTCGATAGCACAATCAACATCATGAGAACAAGCGAAGGAGCAATGGAGCAGAGGATCAACCATATGGAAAAACAAATTGAGGGATTAGAAAATGCGATCCAGACAGGAAATCTGGGTCAAATTGCAGCAGAACTAACGTTAGTGGCGGGACATATTAAGCGAACGCAAGCTGCCATCATCACCATCATGACCGGGCTAAAAAGAGGAATAGTGAGTCCAGCCTTAGTCTCCGTGGGGCAATTAAAAAAAGAATTGGTAAACATTCAAGCGCATCTGCCAAAGGGAAGACGGTTACCAATTACACACGAGACCATTCACGATATATACGCGGTGATGACAACGGAAGTACAAGAATTAGACGACTCCCTGATATTTCACATAAAAATTCCACTAATAGATGAAGAAGAGTATAACGTCTACCATTTAACACCCATTCCATTAGTAAGTCAGAACAAAATACTGGCATTAAAGACGGAAACGGAATATTTGGCGATCAGTGACCATAGAGATCGACATTTTGCAATGACTATGGAAAGACTGCAACAATGTACGAGATTATCAAGCGGACCTATGCTGTGTAATTTACAGCAAGCTACGTTAGGGCCTGAGCATGAACAATTACAGTGTACTCTGGCCGCAGTACAGAATGAGCAAAATAAACAATGCAGACCTAAGGAAGTCAGCACATCGTGCGTATGGTATACAGTTGACGCCCCGAATACATGGATCTTTGCGACGACGCATGAGATAACTTTAACGTATGTATGTGGAGAAAGTCGGGGACAAATCCAGGTCAGGAATAGCGGAAAACTGACCATCAATACAGATTGCATTGCTCGAAGTCAAATGGTCACGTTACAAGGCCACCCGGTAGGAAGATCAACAATGACAAAGGTTGCGACAACGATGTTTTTACATCCCGTCGAAGGGCCTAAAATGGTGGGTCAGAACCATCAGAGTAAAACAGAAGAAAGTGATACAGAGGAAAGGCTGACTCAACTACAGGGAAGGATTCATCACTTAAGGGAACAAGAAAACAGTGGCCCAGAGTACGAAGAAAAGATGGTAGAAAGGTACCCAACACTGATCATGATTGGCATAGGTTCAATAATGGTATTATTATTGGCAGCAATAATAATACTCAGACGACGAGCCGCGAACAAAAAGGTGCAGTGTCAGGAAGATAGACGGACATGGCTAGATCGACTCGGCTAGTGATCCTGATCAAGAATATATATACTTTATAGGGTCGGAAAATCTTCCTTCTGCCTGTTACATACTTTTGCACGAATATAATATACCCTTTTACTCTACGAGCAACGGGTATAACTACGAGTACATGGTCAATTTTATGGTTTTAGTTCGTGTTATATCGGCAAATTTGCTGAACATATTTTAATAATATGGACATGACGATTTAGGCGTTTTTAAGATATTGTGGCTACCAGTTGAAATAGCGTTTTTTTTTAAGTTCTTTCGTAAGAGCTCTGCCGGGCATTGAAATTTCAATAATTAGTTTATCCACACATTTGAAAAATGCAATAATTTTTATTTAAGCAAAAAAGTATCGATTTTTGGTCACCGAGAAATGGTTTACCTAGCGTTTTTTCTTGCTAAAAATTATATTAACCCTATAATATAAAAATTGTACATCTATGAACTTTCGGAAAGCTGGCACTAATAAGTCGGAAGCGCATATGGAGACTAGATTAGAATCTCTGGCCAATATTCGCACGGAGTTCCGAGAGAACCATCGAAAATTGGTGCGTTCGGATGACGAAATGGTTCAGCACGATTATATGGAGGCAGACCTTGAAGGAAAGTTCCAAGAAGCGTATATTGATATTGTGGCGCAGATTAGAACTGACCTAAATGAGACTAAGGATCGACTTCTTGCATCAACAGGAATTAACTATCTTGATTTTCAGGATGGGCATCGCAACGCGCCACCGTCAGGGTTTATAGCACCAGACCAAACCACGATCGATGAGGTTAAACTTCCAACCGTTAAATTGCCTATATTTAGCGGTGAATTTGTAGATTGGCCGGCATTTAAGGAAATATTTGAAGCGCGAGTTCATAATAGCCCTAGACTCACTGATCTACATCGATTCCATTACCTCAAAGATTCTTTGTCAGGGGAAGCTATCAAAGATATCCAACATCACTAACAATTCCAGTCGGTACTCCATACGTTAAGTCAACATGCGGCGTTGGAATCATTTCTGTATTTTTTCAACAGATTTTTCGTGTGTCCCATGCAGCAAAATTTACGTCCTTTACATTCGGAAACCAAATCTTTTTTTGTACCATTTGTGCGGCAGCTGAGATCGACTGCTCTGCTGCAAACCCCGGATCGCCAGAGAGAGTTTCAATAGCGACTGCCGTGGGCTCAAAGCATTTTTTTAAATTCCTAGAAGGCGATCTTGGGCGCTAGAGGGGGCGTGGTTTCTTGATGAAACAAACTTAAGCTAAGAAGGAAGGAACCACAAGAATCTGCATGATTAATCCCAACCTTCCAGCTTTTATTGTTTCCGAGATCTTAGCGTTCATACGGACGGACGGACACGGCTAGTGATCCAGACCAAGAATATATAAACGACCCTATAAGGGCCTATAACGCTTTCTTCTACCTGTTAAATACTTGTTTTCGAACAAAACATACACTTTTACTCTACGAGTAACAAGTATAAAAAACTGTTTTTTGTTTCTTTGAATAAAAAACAAGAGAGAACGCTATAGTCGGGTGCCCCGACTATCAGATACCCGTTACTCAGCTAAAGGGAGTGCGAGGAAGATAAAGACATAAAACATTGATCGGGCATAACTTTTTAAAGAATGGTCCGATTTAAAAATTCTTCTACATTTCGATAGGTATAACTAAACACATCAAAAATGCATTTATACAATACTTCTCCGAAATTTTTAAAAATGTGGGCGCCAGACACATTTTACTATCGTTTGTGGGCGTTAGAGGGGGCGTGGCGCTCGGCTGAAATAAACTTGCACTGCGTAAGAAGCCCAAGAATATGCGTGGGTAATCCCAACTTTCTAGCTTTTGTAGTTTCCGAGATCTCAGCGTTCATACAGACAGGCAGACGGACATGGCTAGATCGACTCGGCTAGTGATCCTGATCAAGAATATATATACTTTATAGGGTCGGAAAATCTTCCTTCTGCCTGTTACATACTTTTTAAGTTCTCTCGTAAGAGCTCTGCCGGGCATTGAAATTTCAATAATTAGTTTATCCACACATTTGAAAAATGCAATAATTTTTATTTAAGCAAAAAAGTATCGATTTTTGGTCACCGAGAAATGGTTTACCTAGCGTTTTTTCTTGCTAAAAATTATATTAACCCTATAATATAAAAATTGTACATCTATGAACTTTCGGAAAGCTGGCACTAATAAGTCGGAAGCGCATATGGAGACTAGATTAGAATCTCTGGCCAATATTCGCACGGAGTTCCGAGAGAACCATCGAAAATTGGTGCGTTCGGATGACGAAATGGTTCAGCACGATTATATGGAGGCAGACCTTGAAGGAAAGTTCCAAGAAGCGTATATTGATATTGTGGCGCAGATTAGAACTGACCTAAATGAGACTAAGGATCGACTTCTTGCATCAACAGGAATTAACAATCTTGATTTTCAGGATGGGCATCGCAACGCGCCACCGTCAGGGTTTATAGCACCAGACCAAACCACGATCGATGAGGTTAAACTTCCAACCGTTAAATTGCCTATATTTAGCGGTGAATTTGTAGATTGGCCGGCATTTAAGGAAATATTTGAAGCGCGAGTTCATAATAGCCCTAGACTCACTGATCTACATCGATTCCATTACCTCAAAGATTCTTTGTCAGGGGAAGCTATCAAAGATATCCAACATCTAACACTGATCGAAACAAATTATCATGTAGCTTGGCAAATGTTATTAAACTTATATGATAATAAGCGTGTTCTGTTTCAACATTATATGCAGGTATTAGAACAACAGCCCATGGTGCAGAGCGATGACCCAGTTTCGCTTAAGGGGTTTTTACAAACTTGTCGTTCTTGTATTAAATCATTGGAAAAGGTTGGCGTTAACCTTTTCGATCAAAGTCATGTCATAGTTTACATGGTGACGAGGAAACTACCTGCGGAGCTGCGGTTGGACTGGGAAAAATCCCTGGCTACTTCACAGGAGTTACCAACATTCGAAGAGTTATCCGCGCATCTCGATGGACAATACAGGACTATGCTTACGTCCGCCAGTGGCGAGAGGACAACATTGTCTAACAAGGATCGTAAGGGAGCATCGGGATCATCTGAGAAGCGCCGAGACGTGAAATCTTCCTTTGTCGCCCGATCGGAGCAGAAATGTGCCATATGTTGCAAGAACGGTCATTCTGTCCAAGATTGCAAGGTCTTCGAAAGCATGCATCTAACAGCACGGAGGGAAGCTGTTATGAAGCAACGTTTGTGCTTCAACTGTTTGGGGAATAACCAAAACTCACGAAGATGTAAACTTAAAAACAATTGTTCGATTTGCGCAGATCGGCATCACACGCTCATACATTTGGATCGGGTTCGGCTGACTAAAGAGCCAAATGAGCAGGTTCATCAAGTTACTTCCAACGCAATTAGCGGGACTTCGAGTACAACTGGGACTAGTTATGAAGTGCTATTGCCAACAGCGTTAGTTCTGATCCAGTCCGCAGAAGGGTTTATACTACAGTTCCGAGCATTTCTGGACCAAGGATCGGAAGCTTCGTTTGTATCGGAAAACGTAGTTCAGAAGTTGGGACTAACTCGTCAAAAGGCATACATTAAGGTTAATGGACTGGCCAACGCCCGAGTAACCGAAGCGTCTTCTTCCGTTCTTTTATGTTTTGGATCAAGGTTTGAGCCACAGGCAAGGTATAGTGTGACTGCGTATGTGTTACCAAAGGTGAGTAAGCGCATGCCAAATCGTCGCTTATCTGTGGAAAAATGGTCTCGATTTGAACAGCTTTGCCTGGCTGATCCTAATTATTTTGTTCCACAAGGTGTGGACATATTGTTGGGGAGTGATATCTATGATGAATTGATGCTAAGTGAAATACATTGTGGACCGGATGGCTGGCCTATTGCTCAAAGCACACACTTGGATTTGTTATATCAGGAAAAGTTAAGGAACCCATCACAATGGTCTCGGTGCATACGGTGACCGTAATCAAGGACAAATCATCTGCGGAATTAGAAGGATTACTTCGCAGATTCTGGGAATTTGAGCAGTTGGATGAGGCAGCAGAAGTTTTGTCAAAGGAAGATTTGTGGTGTGAGGAACATTTTGTTAATACACATGTGCGGTTACCTTCAGGGAAATATCAAGTGCGGTTGCCATTTCTATCCACTTTGGATCCCCAGTTAGTAATTGGGTCGTCGCGTCAAGGTGCTTTGAAACGGTTATGCCATTTGGACAAGCGTTTACGCAACGATGCCAACCTGAAGGAGGTGTATTCCAAAACAATAAGGGAATACTTGGAGTTGGGTCAAATGGAAAAGGTTGTTACACAAGCTGGGCAAACGGAAGCAACAGGCTTCCCGGGGGGAGCCACACATTGTTATTTACCTCACCACCCAGTAATCAAGGAATCGTCAACGACTACCAAGGTGCGCGTCGTCTTTGACGGATCGATGAAGACGAGCAATGGGAAATCTTTGAATGAAATCTTAGCAATAGGGCCCAAATTGCACATGGAGCTCCCAGCAATACTGATCAATTGGAGAGTAATAAGATTTGCATTCCTTGCGGACGTGGAAAAAATTTACAGATGTATTAATATACATAAGAAGGATGCTCAATTTCAAAGAATTTTGTGGAGCCCGGACAACATTGTCCAGGTAGAGGAATACGCCTGCTGCACGGTCATGTTTGGCACGAGCTGTGCTCCGTATCTGGCCATTAGAGTTATGCAGCAGTTAGCCGAAGATGAAGAGCATAATTACCCGCTGGCAGCCAATGTACTTAAACGTCAGATGTATGTGGACGACGTTTTATCTGGAGCAAATAGTATTTCCGATGCAAAGGAACTGCAAGCTCAAGTTAGAGGAATGATGAGAAGCGGATCTTTTGAGTTGCGAAAATGGGCCAGCAACTGTCCTCAGCTGTTGGAAAGAATACCTCTAGAACATCGGGAAACCAAAGAGCCTCTAAACTTTCAAGGTGATTAGAGCATTAGAATTATATTGGAAACCCAATGAAGATGAGTTTCGATTTCAACTTAATTTTGATTTCCCGGCAGGTACACCAACGAAGAGAAAGATGCTTTCGACGATTGCGAGGTTATTCGACCCAATGGGATGGTTGAGCCCAATCACCGTTGTTGGAAAGCGAATGGTGCAAGCTCTGTGGAAGACAAAACTTAGTTGGGAGGACCACGTACCATTGAAACTTCAAAAGGAATGGCAGAAATGCATTCAAGAGCTGCCAAACTTGTCTAAGATTCATATACCGCGATACATTGCTTGGGGAATGTCAAAGGGAACTCCACAGTTACATATGTTCTGCGACGCGTCAGGATACGCGTACGGTGCGGCGGCTTTTTTACGAATTCCGATAGGAGAGAGCGCCTTTCATGCGGAACTAATTTTAGCGAAATGCAAGGTAGCGCCTATCAAGCCGCAGCTTACGATTCCAGGAGCGGAATTGTGTGCAGCAGTCATTGCTGCGAAAATATTTAAGTATTTAAAGGATCACTTAACTATTCATATTGATTTTGCAGAGACTGTCTTTTGGTCAGATTCGATGATCGTTTTGAGCTGGATCCAAGGAGGTGCTGCAAGGTGGAAGGTTTCCGTTGCCAACCGCATAAGCAAAATTTTGGAGCTATGCGATGGGAAACAATGGCGACATATAGCATCTGAGGATAATCCTGCCGATCTTCTAAGTCGGGGAATCAGTGTTACTAAATTATCATCGTGCCAATTATGGTGGAATGGACCGCCGTGGCTGAGACTTAAAGATTGTGAGTGGCCATCGACAAAACTAGATCCTGGAACCGATATGCGAGTCACCGGCGGACAGAAGCAGATGCACTGCAACGCTATTTCTGTGGAGAAAGAGAACGGATCCGATATATTAGAAAGGTTTTCATCGTACACAGTTCTCATTCGCATCCTGGCATATATTCATCGATTTATAAGGAATTGCAAGATATCGAAATCTGCTCGAATAGTTGATTCTCTCACGGTAAGCGAACTTTCTGAAGGATTTTTGTGTGCGGTTCGTTTGTGCCAAAAGGAAGGCTTTGCAGGCGATTGGAAACTACTATCGGAAGGGAAAATGTTACTTAAGCAAAGTCCGCTATTACCACTCAATCCGTATTTTGATGAATCGGAAAAAATCATTCGACTTGGAGGACGATTGAGGGACGCACTGCTGCCGATGGCGGAAAAACACCCATACATTCTATCTTATCAGCATTCATTTACAAGCTTGGTCATTCGTTATAGCCACGTCAGTACCTTACATGGAGGTGCGGCCCTTACACTCAATCATATCAGGAAAAAATGTTGGATCATCAACGGACGTAACGCCGTACGAAGAGAAATCCATAAATGTATTGTCTGCTATAAATTTAACCCTAGTATTACATGCCAAAAGATGGGTAATCTTCCACCGGCCAGGATTCGGCCACAGAAGGCTTTTACGTCAGTTGGGATTGACTACGCGGGACCGTTCAATATATCGCCATCTAAAGGAAGAGGACGGACTTCGGTTAAAGGCTATATCGCGGTTTTTGTATGTCTTGTAACAAAGGCTATCCACCTAGAACCAGTGGGGGACATCGGACGCATTTCTTGGAGCACTTCACCGATTCATTGGCCGACGTGGAAAATGTGTTCATATTTATAGCGACTGTCGCACAAATTTCGTCGCGGCAAATCGGAAGCTGCAAGCAGACAAGGTGGCATACAAGTTGTACATCGAAAAAACGATTCTAGGTAGACTCACAGATAGGTAGACTCAACAGAACAAGCCGATAAACTAAGTGCCACCGAGAGATGGAGGAACTGTCAGCACTTGGTTCAGCAATTTTGGAAGCGCTGGTCCTCGGATTATCTATCACGCTTGCAGCGGAGACCGAAATGGTTGGAAAATAGGCGTAATTTACAGGCTGGAGATCTAGTACTCATTAAAGATGAACGTTTGCCGTCTAATCTATGGGCTCTTGGTCGAATTACTGAAACTCATTGCGGCCAAGACGGTTTGGTTCGAGTGGTTAAACTCCAGACTCAGGTCTGGTTAAATCGTGACCTTGACCCTCCACAACAATTCTAAGTTGCATTATCTTTTTAGCGTCCAACCTCCAACCTACCGAAGACGTTGAAGAAGCAGTTAATAATATTCTAATAATATCATTAGGGGGGAGAATGTTTGGACTGAATATTGTCAACATGAGAACTTGCAGTGTAACTGACGTCACACTGTAAGCTCTCTAGTTACAGACATTCTTCTTTGCCCTTTATTCGTAGTCTTGTTCGAAAGATCGAACCATATCACAGTTAATTTGTTCATATGCATATACATAATTTGGAGAGCTGCAGCTTCGGTAAATGAAATGTAAAACCGACAATTTAGTCTGCGAGCGACAGTCAATTTATTCAGAAGCACCCTCTGTGCTCTTCTCTTGTATATTTCCTTACATAACCTAATTAAATCGAACGCACATTTTTGGAACCTTTCGACTTCTTATTTGGGACCCTGGGAAACTGACCGCCACTCCGAGGAACTTCTAAAGCCGCCACAGGTGGACAATCACTCTGTGCGCCGCATTATATTTTGCTGAAGATTGGGGCTCCGTCGGTACGCAGCCACATCCAACACAGGCTGACTTGCTCACTTTGATATCTTGACAGATCTTGATAGATTGACTGATCCAGCTGCCAGCGACCGGCGGCCTTATATAGGGCCTCCGGGAACCGTTATTTCCCTCTTGCGCTCTGCCCGCGGCATCTCTCCACTCCGGGACCAAAGTCCGTAGTTCCTGTTTAACCCACTTGTCCTTCACGCACGGCCTTAAATTGTAGTTCAGCTTGTTGCCGCCGTCCCGCTGATTCCCATGGTGCATGTGGCACTTGTCCTCCTGGTCCAAAGTTCACGGCAGAGTCCAAAGTCCAGTGCAGTTCCGTTATTTCCCTTTGGCACACGGCACTCTGACTCTGCCTGAAAATCTCCACTCTCTCACTCTCAATTGCACTCTCCAAACTCTCTTTGTCAGAGTTCTCTCGCTCAACCTCGAAGTCTCCACTCTCTCACTCTTCACTTCTCGGACTCCAAACTCTCTCTCTTCGCTTCTCGGTCTCCTAACTCTCTATTTGCGAGTTTCTCTCCACTTGCTCTTCGCTGCGGAGAAGCGAAAAAGTGTTGTGTTAATTGTTGGAGATATTTTGGTTGTTGTTGCATCAACTGCTATGCAAATTACTGCTTTTGAGCCAATAATGTTTCAAAATTAATTTGGTTTTCAGCCATTGCTTTTTTTTTTGCGTTCAATCACTATTGTTTTATTCTACCGAAACGAATTGCACAAAATGAAAGTTTGCTGCAGTTTTTCTCTTTTTTTTCACTTGTCGCCCGAAAATGTTATATTCCGATTAAAGAAGACGACAGATCGGTTCAAGATTAAATGTCCAACTGACTTTATTAGCATCTGGTATTTTTGGTAATGTAGAGTGTACAGAGAATATCGATTAAGATTTCCGTAATTATAATACATATCATTCTTGATAAGTTTATTTAGGGTTATTCCACGACATTATTGGGCTCATCGTTAGAGCATTCATTAGAGTCTTATGTATGTATATTTGGGAGCCAAAAAATCGTATATATAGTAATCTTTAAAGCATTCTTAGCAATGTTGGCGAAAATGACGTTTGACCCCCCCAAACGCGAATGAAAAATACTGATTTTTTGAGGAAAAATATCGTAGTAGCCAGAACTGATATATTACTGAATTTAAAACCACCATTTTTGTTCTTAAAAGCCTACTTTGTGAAATTTGAGTTTTCTAAATATTAGGTTGTCAAAAAAGTCTTGCGGTATTTTCGCTAGTTGGCGCTGAAAGCGCGTAGTTCTTGTTTTATTCGTCGCATCTGGTCATAATATACCTTTTTGGAAAGCTCATTTCACGCGCTAACACGTGTTTGATTGATTGTCTTTTCTTTTAAGTCGTTCGTGAGCAGGGGCCGTATCTGAAAAACTTATTTCTGATTTTTATTTTTATTCCTCAAAAATAACAGTTATTTTTTGAGTTTTCATGATGAGTAAAAAAAATAAAAATCATCAATAACGATTATGTGTGAGTTTTATTTTATAAAACTCAAAATAAAACTCAATTCGCATTTGCGGCCATGGTATTAAGAATTTAAATATGGTTTAAATTGGTCCTTGTTCGTTTGGCATGTAGTTTCAATACATATAATAAAAAAAATTATATTTAAACATTAAGCTATTTTAAAAATTGATTTAAGGTGAAAAATGGGCCTTTTTGTACAACTTTTTTGAGAAGGCAGGATAAATATTGGTTTCATGGATCTGATAACTTAAAGCCGGAACAATTCGCGAATTTTATTTGATTCGTTCTCTCATTTAATTATGACGGGAAAATACCCGTCATTCTCATAATTGAGAATGCATCAATATTTCAGTTATGTGACTGTTTTCACTATTCGCGATTCATTTGACCTAAAGAATTCGCGTATTTTTTGACGTAAAGAATTCTCGGATTACTTTACCTGAAGAAATCGGTATGATTCATATGATTCTGTTATTGTTAAAGTCGAATTAGCGAATTCTCCATGTCAAATGAATTGCGAGTGATGAAAATTCGTGAATCATTTGAACTGAAGAATTCATGGATTCTCTTGACCTGAAGACCTGTACAAAAAGGCCCATTTTTCACCTTAAATCAATTTTTAAAATAGCTTAATGTTAAAATAGAATTTTTTTTATTATATGTATTGAAACTACATGGCCAATCGAACAAGGTCCAATTTAAACCATATTTAAATTCTTAATACCATGGCCGCAAAAGCGAATTGAGTTTTATTTTGAGTTTTATAAAATAAAACTTACTGCCTGAGTTTTATAATAAAACTCAAAAAATAATTTTTACCATTGATTTTTAAAAATAAAACTCACAAAATAAAAAAAAATATAATAAAAATACCGCAGACCTTTTTTGACAACTTAATATATTTGTGTTCCACTTTAAAATCCTTATAAATGGAACAGTTATAATTATAATTATCTGGTTGCACAAAATTGTAAAAAAAACAAAAAGTTCAAACTACTTTCAGTTTAGATTTTCAAGAAAAAAGAAAAAATATCAAAAAAAATTTCAACTGTATGCTTTCTTATTTTTTTAACGATTACTCACCGGTGACCAATTATACACAAAGCCGGACAGATTTAAATAAATATTATAAACTACTTTATAAAAATTAAATATTATTTCGACAAAGTCACCTTTTAAAAACAAAACAAGAGAGAAGGCTATAGTCGGGTGCCCCGACTATTAGATACCCGTTACTCGGCTAAAGGGAGTGCGAGGGAGATAGAGGATATAAAACTTTGATCAGGCCTAACTTTTAAACGAATGGTCCGATTTAAAAAAAATTCTTCTACATTTCGATAGGTATTAATACACACAACAAAACTGCATTTTTACTTTTCCGAAATATTTCAATTTTTAAAATCGTATATAAGCTATTGTGAGCGTTAGAGGGGGCGTGGCACCTTCTTGAAACAAACTTGCGCTGCTTAGGAACTCCAAGAATCTTCATGCCAAATACCAATCCTCTAGCTTTTATAGTTTCCGAGATCTCAGCGTTCATACGGACGGACAGGCAGGCGGACAGACAGACATGGCTAGATCGACTCGGCTAGTGATCCTGATCAAGAATATATATACTTTATGGGGTCGGAAACGCTTCCTTCTAGCTGTTACATACTTTTGCACGAATACAATATACCCTTTTACTCTACGAGTAACTACAAAAGCTAGAATATTGGGATTACCAACACTTATTCTTGGGCTTCCTACGCAGCGCAAGTTTATTCCAGCCGAGCGCCACGCCCCCTCTAACGCCCACAATCGCCCATAGTCGCCCACAAACGATACTAAAATGTGTGTGGCGTCCACATTTTTAAAGATTTCGGGGAAGCAATTTTGTTGTGTTTAGTTATACCTATCGTAATGTAGAAGAAATTTTTCAAATCGGACCATTCTTTAAAAAGTTATACCCGATCAAAGTTGTATATCTCCATCTCTTTCGCACTCCCTTTAGCTGAGTGACGGGTATCAGATAGCCGGGACACCTACCCGACTATAGCGTTCTCTCTTGTTTTAAGTTCGCGCATTAATATCGTAATTTTAAAGTGTGAGCGTTACTTTCAGTTCCCAACGGAGTACTTTACCGCCGATATATTATTTGTATTGTTCTTATTTGTTTATAGCACCTAATTAGTCGCAAAAGGTTTGAAGATTCAACCAAAAAGCATCAAATACATTTTTAAACCCTTGCAGGGGGTATTATAATTTCAGTCAGAAGTTTGTAACGCAGTGAAGGAGGCGTTTCCGACCACATAAAGTATATATATTCTTGGTCAGCACCAATAGCCGAGTCCACCTAGCCATGTCAGTCTGTCCATCTATCCGTTTCTATGCGAACTAGCAATAAAACTTTTCTAAAAGTCTTTTTTCTACTGCAGGTAGTACATATGTTGGAGCGAGCAGGATCGGACCACTATATCTTAAGGCTCCCATAGGATAATCAAACAAATATAAGAAAATTAACTGTAACTTTGTAGGAAAAAGGCGTTTTGATTTTTGACAACTTAAAAACTAAATTTTTAAAAGGGACGCAGAATCTGGAGCCCCTGGAACTGTACCGATAGAGTAAGCATTAAAATATAGGTATTTACTTTATCTGCAAGGGTATAATGAGCAAAATTGTACTTTTTACATTGACGTATCGGTCAAGGTAGTACAGTATGGAGATATTTTAAATTAAAAAAAAAATAGCGGAAGTGCCTGCTTACCTTGAACATATATGCGAATCTGACTCTTTCTGAACTATATCCACTATTCAATGCAATATCTCTTAAAGCAACCCTAGCAAAATCATGGCTTCGAATATTTTCGGTTATGAGAATAACGCACAATCGCTTCCTTGGACGGTTCCATTCAGCTGGGCACACACCTATAAAAAAATAAAATAAAATTTATAAGTTGTATACCGTGGCAAGGACAGACGCACAGTGGCGCCTTTTGGCTTTTTTTTGTTAATAAATCATAACTTTTCAACCAATAGAGATAATCGAATGATAAACGGCATATATGATAGATAATTATAATTGTTCTGTCTTTAAAATTAGTATTAAACACAGGAAGAGGCCGAGGCAGAGGCGTACTTACAAACCGGAAAATCAAAATTTAGAAACAAATTAATTTATTTCCGACATAAAAACTTTAAAAAATTGAGTTGGTTTGTTTTGTTCTTTTTTAATGTTTTAATTTTTAAAAATTAAATTAAATTAAAAAAAAAATTTGGTCAAAATAAAATTTTTTTTTTAATCTAAAAATAAATAAAAACATTTTTTTATTGCTATCGTTCAATTCAACCTAATTTGCAGTTCAAACATTTAAGAAAATAAAATAAAACTTATATCTTAAAAAACAAGAACACAGTAACGGATTTCCTGAAAAAAGGTCTTGATTTTACAAGGGATGCACCCAAATACATCATCTGGAACCACGTCTTGTTAACTTCTTTTGCCTCAAACAGCTGAAATCGCAAACAGACGCAGCTGGAACTTTGCAAAAATCAAGAAGAAAGTTCAAAAAACGTTATAGGAAAGTATAAAAAATATATTACGATATAATTTTTTTTAACCTCCATCCAAAGTGGAAAAATAGCAAATAGCGAATAACCATGAGATGCGGATATCGAACCGTTATTTGTTTTTACCTTATTTGTACTTATTGAACACACACATTAAGGAAACTAAACATCAAGACCGTATGAAACTTAGTTTTTAAGATTTCCACCTAGAATTGGCCTAAATTGGCTAAAAACTGCGTTTTCTTTTAAAAGCGAAAAATTTGTCGACTTTGAAGGGGCGTATCTTTTGAAAAAAAAAGTCTGATGGGGTTAGATATTTAAAAAGAGGGATCAATTATCAGTCGATTGGTGTGGGTTACAACCTTCTAGGACAAAATCGAGATTTTGATTTATTGCACGTTTTTTGGCCCAAGGCGCCAATGTGAGACGCATCAAACATACAGCGTCACACCACATCTTCCGAACGGTACTTTCTTCGCTTTCAACTGTGCGTGCTGCTGAAACTCACCGGTTGCCCGGATAATCACCGGCTTTCCCATGGTGAAACTATATAGGTGGTCCGTCGCTAGAGCTGCCCTCTTTTATTTGTGCCAGTTGTTTGTCAAACATTGTCGAAAGTGGTTGTGTAGCGCTTTTTGTTTTTGTTGTCAAAAGCAAAAACTAAGCGAGCGAATGAAATACTATTTCTATATCTTTCTAGCGCTTGTTTCTCTGGGAGCGGAGAGAGAGTACTGAAAAATAACGTCCTCGGCAGAGCTGATAATAATAATAGGATTTCTTTGGACCTGCCGCGTATGCCTTGATGCGGCGTATTGTATGCGCATCTTCATGAGAAAAACGCGTGATAAATTCAGAGGTTTCCATAAGCTGGTTACCGCCTTAACTGATAAGGTTTTCCAAGTCGAATCCCAATTCAGTGAATATAAAATTGCAGACCAATCTCCCAAAAATTAAAAAAGGACCAAAACAATAACCTTGAGGTGCCTGCAGATGGGCTCCCATCGATGCTCTCCCCAACCGGACATGACCTAGTAATTCCTTCATCGGCACCTATGGAGGCACATGGCACTCCTAATAGCTAACTGATGTATGTTATAGTTCCAGCTAATACAACAGGAATCAAGAACCAGTTGCATACTCCGACCAAACTTGCCTCAATACCGGCCGTATTTTCCGGACTGCTGCCGCCTTCCGCTATAGCTAACTCTCCTACTGCACTAGCCAGACCTTCAGGATTGATGTCTACCGCTGAATTGTCCACTACTCCCAGTGTTTCTAAAATGTTCGGTTCTCCTATTGCACTAGCCATCCCAGCGCCGGTGCTAAGCTTTATGCCACCAGCCTCTGAGCGAGCAAACCTGTCTTCGGGCTCTCTTCCTAGGGACAGAATATTAAGTACGCCAGCAACATCCACATGTGCATAAAGTTAGCAATGCTACTTTTGAAAATCACGAATAATTTACGGATAAATAACGGCAAATTAACCAAAAAAAAAAAATAAGCATTTTCAAAAGTAGCATTGCCAACTTTATGCACATGTGGATGTTGCTGGCGTACTTAATATTCTGTCCCTAGGGAGAGAGCCCGAAGACAGGTTTGCTCGCTCAGCGCTGGGATGGCTAGTGCAATAAAAAGGGTTTTGTAAATTTTAAACTTTGGTTGATATCAACTCGTTTCATTATTTTAAATGTTAAAACAGGAGCAACTAAATTTTTTCCTTCACGAATAATTTACGGATAAATAACGGCAAATTCCCATTAAAAAAGGTTTTGCAAATTTCGAACTTTGGTATGGGTGTTCAGCAGAACATCTCATAAATTGAAAAATAATTGAGAGGCAAATTTTTTTCTTTCACGAATAATTTACGGATAAATAACGGCAAATTGTCGATAGAAAAATATTTGCATTTACAAAAGTTGCATTGCCAACTTTATGCACATTGCCAACTTTATGCACATCCAAAACTATGGCTTTGCAAATTCCACCAAATTCCATGCCAAAAATCGAGTCAATCCAGGCAGATCCGAAGGTTATAAATTATAACTTATAATCTTCCACTAGCTCTAATGGTATTTAAAATCCGTCCAGGCCTTATCCGAGCGTCCAGGTTGCACCTCCCATAAGTGGTATTCGTAGACCCCTCGCCTCCGTGTCCTTAAAGGCAGTCAAAGCTAAGAAGACTGTCTTTGTCTCTCAGCTTCGTCCTGATACCACCGAAGATGAAGCTGGGGGATATCTATATGACGTGTTTTAGTTCTCACAATTTACAAGTGAGTTTACAAGCGAAAAGTTGCGTCTTTTAAAATTATTCTGCCGGAATCATTCTTACTTCGAGCATTAGGTGCTGGATTTTGGCCAGATTACACCGTAGTTCATGAGTTTGCTCGTAAAGAACTATACTCTGATAAAACTTCTTCGGTTCCAAAAAACTAAATTTTCTTTTGCACTATCCAAATGTTAGTGGCCTTCTTAGCAAGCTAACTAGTTTGCATGCAAGCAGTGCTACTTTTGATTCCCCAACTATCCTGGCTATCGTGTGATGATCTCGCTGCACTAACCAATCAGAATGGGAGATTCCTAGACCTTTTATTTGTATCTGACTTTTGCGATATCATGTACCTTCGCTGTCCATTCCTTAGGACCACAATCATCCGACATCCGACTTCGCATGAAAATTCAGTATCAACCTTTTACAATGTTATGTATTCCTTGTTTGATAAACTTGTTCCTTCCATAATTCAAAAAACCTCTTGGCTCACCTCAAAAAATTGAAAGGCGAATCTTTATAAGAAGTTCGCGAAAACAGGACTCCAATCTGATTTTGCAAATATATTGTAGCTGAACCAAACTATTTCCTGCATAATTCGGAATGCTATAATACCTACCTGTTACGCTGCAAGTATGAACTCCGTAGTAATCCCAACCTATTTTACATTTTTGTTAACTTAAAGCGTAAGTCCAATATGTTTCCGCCTTCTCTTTATTTGAACACCATATCAGCGACAAATGACCAGGGAATCAGTATAATAATAATAAATATTTATTTAAATTCCTAGCACTACAAGTTTAACTTATATATTAATGTGCTAGTCACGTGAATTACAATACTTTTAGGTGAACATAATTTAGAAAATAATCTTAAGAAAAAAACAGTTATTTTAAAGACAGTTACAAAGAAAAGACACATAATAAATGAAAAAACTATATATAACATACATAAAACAAAATAAAGAAAATGAACAAAATGGGATGCAAATTTTGATTGAAACATATAGTTTTTACAAATTTAAACTGATTTTGGGGGTGCTTAAACTAATTTAAACTAATTTCTCTCAATCTATTAACGGGTTTGAAGGTG